>JAUMHH010178439.1:0-31861 GCA_032359455.1 Chlamys rubida
ATCATAGGACATACCGACGTCAGTGATAATCATAGGACATACCGACGTCAGTGATAATCATAGGACATACCGACGTCTGTGATAATCATAGGACATACCGACGTCTGTGATAATCATAGGACATACCGACGTCAGTGATAATCCAATGGTCTTCCCATACCACTGATAATTTAAGGATAATGTAGGTACATTACTGATAATCCAAATATCTGCCTACATCAGTGATGATCCCTTTATCTACATACGTCATAAATAATCCTATTTTCTAGCCACATGACTCTTAATCTTTAATCCCTCTGCTAACCGTCAACAATGATAATCCCTTTTCCTTTCTACATCAGTGATGATCCCTTTATCTACATACGTCATAAATAATCCTATTTTCTAGCCAGATAACTCATAATCCTTAATCCCTCCGTTAACCGTCAACAATGATAATCCGCTTTCCGTTCTACATCAGTGATGATCCCTTTATCTTCTCACATCGCTGTTATCCCCAACATTTATGCATTATATCGTACAGCTTAACATGAATTTCCGTGTATTAATAATAATAATTTTAACGCAAAATTACTGAGGCTTACGTGGGTAGGGAGAACATTGTAAAGTAAGGTACATATGTTATTTCAACACCAAGCGAGACAACTCCTACACAGTAGACTATGGAGATTTTAAACGTGAACACTATATCATTCAAAAAGATGATACTAGTACAATATATACTTTGTGCGAAAATAAATAATATATTGAAAAAAGGTTTTCAAAAACAGAAAGCTGCTTCTTAAAAATGAATTGTTTGAAAACTACTGATTGATTGGGAGCTGCCTTTTAATATATTGTTTTGTAATGGTAACGATATATGATGCATCAAATAAGATAGTTATCTTTAATGAACTATAATATTTGTAGTAACAGCATTATATGAAACCTGATCATTCATATTGGCTTCAAGAAACGAGGAAATACAAATCTTCTCCTATACAATATATTTTACAAAACCATATACGATCCGACCACAACACAAACAATTTTATACATTTATCACCATGTCAACACATATAGACAAAACATACACCAGCGTCAATAAATATTGCTACAATATACTTCATCGTCAATACACATGGACATAATAAATCACAGCGTCAACACAAAATTTCTTACTGTAGCGACAACACAAAATTACTTACTGTAGAATATTGTGAAAACAAAGGCAAAATTTACTTTAAAGATTAATTAGCATGAACACAATATACTACATCGTTGATACACAAGGCATTTCAATATATATTTTTTTCAACATTCACGCTTAAGTAATTTTTCTAGACAATTTCTCTAGACAATATTATATATCTTTATTAAAATCTCGCAACACCTTTACCTTTGATAAACTGACAACGATGCTGTACGATAAGAAGGGCAATTTCGCCTAACCTACCATGACCTTTCTTTTTCCTGATAGCAACATCCCTGTTTCCCCTACCAACGGTGGCTACATGTACTAGTTGATTCGATTTTCAATAGCTTGCTCCGAATATCATGACTTCCTTGATAAATGTCAAGTACCGACGGCCAAACTTACAACACACGGTTTCCAAAGATGCAGGTTGATGAAGACTATCGGCAGTTTGTATGGCCGCCATCAGGATCTTGAAGGCAAATTTGATATATCTTTGTGAGATATGAATGTCGACGTTTATCATTATGTTCATTAGATTGCCTTGTAGCTTTGTTGTCACTACCCGAGTTCTAGAAGTGAAGACTTGATATTACTTGGATTCGACTCAGATTTACAAGACGGCAGTCACAGATGAAGAAGACGCTTACCCTTCCGTAACACCTGGTCTCCTTGTACGTTTTCAAGCGTCTCCATTTAAATACATCAAAATTTCATTCGTGCATATATTACCGTAGTTTTATTGATTTTGAGTTCGCATCCAGGTTTTGTTGACACTTCGGTTTTCTTTATGTTTTTTTTAATACCCAGAGTATCTTTCAGTTGGCTACGTTTGAGATATATATTGTATACAAAGGAAAAGTTTAAACAGCAACAGGAATTATTTTGGTAAATACTACTGGGAAATCAATCAAGAGAAATTGAAAAAAAATGTATTTTATCCTATGATATTCCCTAAATGTCCATAAAATATTTAGTTAATGATAATTATTCGAAAATAATCTGTATTTGATATCAAAGCCATTAGTAGGTTTTGAAAAAAAGTGTCCAGGTATGACCGGAGTCGCAGCTCTGTAATATGCATTAAACTGATCAAACTCTTGTTTTCAAAGCTTTTTTGTGTCAGTGTGTCATGTAAAAAATAACATTACATCGCCCTTTAATAATGATAGACTGTTCATGTTACTCTCTCTACAGGGAATCACTGATAATCTGTTGTTACTCGCCGTTGAACAGGCTATGGAACTCTGATGAAATATTCATAGTGGCATATTATATACTTACGGCGCCTGGTTAAGGTCTTTCCGAGGGGTTCTTATGTACCGCTTTATCACAACCTAGTTCGTAGGTCGTCTCAAAGCGGTTCACAAATTATTGTCCGTCGTTATAGGGCCTTTGCAACCGGCCAATATCATTCTCAACTCCCTGGGCAGCATACAGCCGGTGCAACTATTTCGGCGCTCACAGCTAGCATTCAACAATTCTAGCACTGCCCAACCACGTACTCATTTACAACTGAGTAGACTGGAACAGGCGGAGTAAAGTATCTTGCTCAAAGATACAACACAATGCCGTGCCGTGACTCGATCCCACAACCCTTTGGTCACGAGCCCGGCGTCCTACCAATAGACTACCGTGATCCATTTTATGTTTATTATATTTGGCTATGATTTCATTGAAAAAATTGGCAAGTGGAATAAATTGATATTTATGAAATATGAAAATCTGTAGAATATAAAAATTAAAAGTACATGAAGTCAGATAGATGGTAGACCAGTATATACCAGTATACGCTAATAGGACTATTGTGAAGGGATTTGAGATGGACAAAACAGGTCCAGACACTGTCCTTGTGTCGGATGAGTCAGTGAAAGTGTGATTGTTCAGGTCTGGTACTATAATTGTACTGCTACAACAGATATAATTGTTATATTGTTTGTATTGTCATATCTTACATCAACGAGCGTTAACTGATCGACAATTAAAGTATTGGTGAGGAATTGTGTTTAACAAAGTTGTTCATATGTGTTTGTCTTTATTTATAAACGTAAACACTGACTCAGAAGTGAAGTAGTTAGAACACAATGCCGTAATCAGATGTTTGTCCTCCTTTCACACCCGGTATTCTTGTCGTTAATTGCCACACGCTACGTGAAGTGTTTAGCCAGGTATGTTGATTACCAGTTTCGCTATTATCTCTAGAATTCTTGACAAAATATGATCGGCACATGGGCTTCAAGGACAGGAGAAACATGTAGCGATACGACGCGATGCTATCGGTACTATAGGGAACGTTAGATAGGAACCTTCTCGTCGTAAAATAGAAGTTTTATCACAAAAGGTATTGAGAGAATGTATAGATACTTGTAAGTGGTAGTAAATGGTTCTGTTACTTGACTCATAATTACAAATGGCACATACAGGTTATAATCTAACACCATAGGATGATAGAGGATACAGTAAATTATACAGGTTATCTAACACCATACGATGATAGAGGATACAGTAAAATATATAGATTATCTAACACCATACGATGGTAGAGGATACAGTGAAATATACAACTTATCTAACACCATACGATGATAGAGGATACAGTACAATATACAACTTATCTAACACCATAGGATGATAGAGGATACAGTAAAATATACAGGTTATCTAACACCATAGGATGATAGAGGATACAGTACAATATATAACTTATCTAACACCATAGGATGATAGAGGATACAGTAATATATACAGGTAATCTAACACCATACGATGATAGAGGATACAGTAATATATACAGGTCATCTAACACCACACGATGATAGAGGATACAGTAAAATATATAGGTTATCTAACACCATACGATGATAGAGGATACAGTAAAATATACAACTTATCTAACAACATACGATGATAGAGGATACAGTAAAATATACAGGTCATCTAACACCACACGATGATAGAGGATACAGTCAAATATATAGGTTATCTAACACTATACGATGATAGAGGATACAGACAAATATACAACTTATCTTACACTATACGATGGTAGAGGATACAGTAAAATATACAGGTTATCTAACACCATACGATGATAGAGGATACAGTAAAATATACAACTTATCTAACACCATACGATGATAGAGGATACAGTAAAATATACAGGTCATCTAACACCACACGATGATATAGGATACAGTAAAATATACAACTTATCTAACACCATACGATGATATAGGATACAGTAAAATATACAGGTTATCTAACACTATACGATGATAAATTAAAGGATACAGTAAAATATTACTATGGTATATTGTCTGGCCCAGTCTCCCACGGAATGCATTAGTATGTTGGAACTCATTTAATTGGTGATAGAGATGGGAGTCTCTGGAGACTTTGGACCTTTGTGAAAAGCTCTTGTACTATTTGAGAAGTATAAATATCATCAGTAACTACATGTCCAGGCGAATCCTAGTTGGTAGGAGATATGGAACAAAACATGATGCAGAAGGTGTTATTTTTGGTTATTCTAAATTAATGGTTTAGCGTAATTTGGAATGAGAACAGAAAAACACACAGGGAAGCTTCTGTTATCAATGATTTCAGTAAAATCATATTGTTTTTAGATAATTAGATATATATATATTGTCATTATGGATAAAAACTAAGTAAATCTACTTTTTTTACTCTCCTCTTTTTAAAAGTTGTTTTTTCTCTTCTTTTTGCTGATTTGTTTTTTCATTTGCTGATATATTTACAATCATCAACCTTTCACGAATAATTATTGCTTTCGTCGGGAATCTCTCTTCCTCTCTTCTTGCTCTTATGTCTCTCTCTTCCCTGTCCCTCTTTTTCTGGATGAATTTCTACTTTTTAACCAAATTATCCCCCAATCCCCTTTTCAATTAATTCTAGTCAATTTATTGTATATTTATGTTTCTAGGCGTATGTTATGCAAGTAATATTTGTGAACAAAATTTTAAATTAATGGTAAACTGGTTATTTACAACAAAAAACAAAAACAAGATTTTTTATGACATTGTGTAAATGTGAGATACATATATTTTAATTCAAAGCCTTATTGCAGAACAGAGTTGCACAGAATATTAATCATGATAAAACTTGAATATGTATGCTTAATTAAGAGAGTATTAATGTAAAGGACCGTAGCTGATGTATTCCATCCTCAGACGGTTCCTCATGTTTATGATTTGTCTGGAATTAATAATAAAAAAGAAGCACACAAAACTGTTTATTTGATACTTTTAGGTTAATTTAACCATCCTTCGTGGTGATAATTGAATCAAGAACCTATGAATTGTCCAACATGTTAATTCTTCCTAAATCACGAATTGAGACGAATACAAAAGGATAACGGCAATGCTGATTTAAAAGTACTTGAATTCACGTTAAGTGTTAAATTGGCTAAAAGGTAGTTTATATTTCAGGTACATTAATAATTTCATTATAATGACACTTAACAAATCAATAGGAAACACTGCATTGTTTAAATGGCCTTAACCGCTTTATACTGTAATCGTTATAAACATCAATGGCAAAAACGTTGGTAAAGTTTATCCATGAAGGGTATGTGGCAAACTAAGTAAACCAGGTTAAACTCAGAAAGTGACAACGGGCTAGGTAAACATCCAGTTTTAACAAATTGATACTGACAACGTTAGGGTGTATTTGATAGACGCGGACTGCTGTAATAAAAGCAGCAACATACTGTTTAACATACATGGACAAGAGGATTCCTGGTATTGTGTTGCTTCGTAATTATCTATCACGTAACTCCCATGTCATCAGTATCATAACATCGGTACGTAAACGATGCAGTGTGGCATTACAAACGTGGAAGGCTTAGAGGTAAAGCGTCGGTAGTTACTCTTTATTTCATTACGGCAACATGAAAAGGCTGATTTCACCTTTGTTTGCTACAAATTTTGAGTTATGTGATAAACAAAATCTTACGTTTCCATTTCATACGATTGTAGCTCGAGTCTCCCAAACGTTAAAAAGAAAATTATACTCTTTTCTTAATCTCATATTAAAATGAAACTCGTCTTCATTACCGATGTTTATTGTTCTATGGATTAAGGACACGCGTGGTTACTCAGCAGATGTAGTAGTCGTATATACATGTACTGTGGTATATACACGTGATCGCCCCACTGGATGCACCGTAAACAAGACAGACTGCGCTGTTTTGGGATGCTGCTGTACACATTGGGTACCACAATACAAGACAATATAAACTGTGAATGAGTGGCATTCATCCACAGTACGGCTTTGTACCCTTTGGACACGACATTTCTCACTTAGATAATTAAGACGCTTTCCCCTACAATAACGATATTTTTTGTTACAAAGTTCTTCCCAATTATCTTGTCCAAAACTAAGCAGCAGTTTAATATGAAGGGTTTCCGGCATGGTACCGAGATTAAGTGTAGCAATGTTGGTCGGATATTTGATAAAACCACGAACCGTTAAACTGCTACATCGCTTTCGTTTAAAAGGCGGAAACAGCAGGAAATTTGCCACTAGCTAGTCGAGGCCGTAAATGGCTTATATGATGTTCACGCACACTTTAGCTAGAATTATAACATCAATGATGTCTTAATGAGAATAGGAAACCTACAACACTGTCAACATTATTTCTGATACACACCAAAACGGCTGTATCAAGTTGAAAACATATATGATATAGACGTACAGAACTATGATCCTTTAACAACCAATAATAGTAATAATGTCGTCCCATACTGAAATGCCATTCCCGTTACTAAAATTCTAAAATACTAGACAAACAATAATGTAGCCTTATTATAAAATTCTGTAACGGTGAAATTTCCCGGAATGACCAACCAAATCGCTTACTTGTTTCTTTGGAAACTATTAAAACTATTAATGATCCGTTGACTATAATCAGTATTTATGAATCAATGAATCCTAATAACTTATGAAATCAGTTAACTACATTAACTATAATCTCTCACATAAGTCTGACTACTTATAGTAATCAATTATTTTTACTGTTACCGATCAGCTTATTAAAGTTACAGATAGTAATTAGCTTATTAAATTTACTATCAGTGATCTTTTACTAAAGTTACAGATGGTAATTAGCTTATTAAATTTACTATCAGTGATCTGTTCATTAAAGTTACAGATAGTAATTAGTTTATTAAATTTACTATCAGTGATCTGTTTATTAAAGTTACAGAGAGTAATTAGTTTATTAAATTTACTATCAGTGATCTTTTACTAAAGTTACAGAGAGTAATTAGTTTATTAAATTTACTATCAGTGATCTGTTTAATAAAGTTACAGTGAGTAATTAGTTTATTAAATTTACTATTAGTGATTTGTTAATTATTATTATGAGTTATCAATTAAAATGAAGTTACTAAAAGTAATTGATTGAATTTAAATATTATGGGTTTTCAGTCGCTTATAATTACAAAAGTAATTCGCTGATTTTTATTTCTATGAGACATCATTGGATTAAATTTACAATGATTCATTGATTTTAGTTTATATGTGTTATCAATTTATTATTTAATTATAAGTGATTACTTGATGAGTTATTAGTGATTGGTCAGTTGATCATAACATTGTTTACTATTAGTTAAATAATCATAGTTTACAGGCCCCTATCCTCAACTTTGCCTTCAAAATGACAATAAAATAATTTAAAAAATTATAAAAGATGTTTAATCATTAAATAGAATTATAAAAAACAAAAACGTTATTTAAGAAAGAACATGAAAATAATGTGCATGGTACATGTATCTTGATACTTTAAATATTTATTGATGACAGTGAGACCGGAGGTAATTCTAGACGACTCTCTGATTATTACACTTAATCCCGATCAGGAAGTAACTCATTTTAAGACAATTAGCAAATGTTTGATATATATAAGGCCATATAAACGGACTACGTGTAAAGGTCTACAACATGTGTAGCTATTGCAGGGTTGGCCTGAAATTAATTTGACTGATTTCTAAAGAAAGCTATTTCCTTAAGTCTCTTTTGTATTGAATGAAAACGAAATCGATAAACTATCCATTTCAATCCCTGTTAATCTGTATCGACTAGTTAATCATTTCACGTACGTGTACTTGTGTTTTCACGCCAGGGAAAGGTGACTTAGTGGACATCACAATGTGATTTCATAGAACTGGAATGAGTCATGACAATTTGCACCAACTTGTATAGAATGCTTGGCAAATAAACCCAAAAGAAGACTTCTATACTTCAATTATACATATTTATTGCATAAATGGTTTTTAATGCAAACCATTTAACGACTGAGCGATCTGCATTATACCTGAGGATAGCTACGTCACATATTAGAATATTGCATGATTGGAAAAGGAAATGCTGAATTGAGGACCAATTTATTGAACACGGATTGTCATATAGCACCAGTATTTATGCAATTTCATTTCCATAAATGATAGACCATCCTCATTCTCTTGTGTCAAATAGCGTTACAACGGTGCTGTAGGTTTCAATATAAAGCGTTTGATACCGTCACCTCGCCTACTAGGACGATTGGTGCCATCGTTTAACAATTTTGACGCGGTGACCCCCAGGGACCCGCAGTGCGGTAGGTAAATGGAATTCCTTTATTAGAAAAAAATCAAATCAAGTCGATATGAAGTTATATACAGGGAGATCACTTAGAGTCATTATAAAGCAATTTGTATTATGTTAAAAAATCACTTTCCCTACAACGGAAATCATTTAGTACTAGTCGATACAGTGAATATCATGTTATTTATTACGTTACATATCACATTAAATGACTAGCATTTATACTATTGCATTTATTGCATTTAATCGTCCGTAGCTTTCTAATAATTTTTTTTTTGTTGTTGTTTATTTTTTTTTGGGGGGGGGGGAATTTATATTTGACGATAAAATCAAATCAAATATAAAATATGGTGAAAAGTGAAAACAACACAATCCTTTAACTGAACAATATAATACTTTTATTCGCTATTACCCTACAGCTTTAGGAGACAGTTGACGCTGTTATTTACCCTGGCATTAAGCTATGTCAATGTTAATGTGCCTGGTATTAAATGTTTCCATTTTATCACCCTTTACATTACCTGTATACATTACCTGCATGCTGTAAATGATAGACCAGATCTATAAACAAATGAACATATCCAACATGATCTTCTTACTGTATATGTATGGATAACGCCGTATTAACCCTAACTAATCCCCAAACTACTTCGCTGCAACATTTATACTATAGATGATTCATTATGGGAATAAGGAAGAGTTGATTGATTAAGTATTCGATTGGTATTTGTATCTGTATCAATTATTTGAAACAAATGTGTTTTATATGCATTCATATACTATTGTCTATTGGTAACCTCTGGTACACAACAATATCAGAATGGGTACACACATCTACATCGATTGATGTATCTCAAGGACCCATCTGTAAGGGGGAGGCGGTCAATAATGGGTGACCTTTGTCACGATGAACAATGAATTACGATGGACAATTGAAATTTAGATTAGCAACAAAAAAACGAAACAAAGAAAATAAAAAAACTGTATTGGAAATGATGCTAATAACCTTGTGAACACTATGAAATTATCAAATTGTTAGCGGTGTACATATTATGATAAAAGGTTAGCGGTGTATATATTATAATAAATGGTTAGCAGTGTATATATCATAATAAAAAGTAAGCGGTGTATATATTATAATAAATGGTTAGCAGTGTATATATCATAATAAAAAGTAAGCGGTGTATATATCATAATAAAAGGTAAGCGGTGTATATATTATAATAAAAGGTAAGCGGTGTATATATTATAATAAAAGGTAAGCGGTGTATATATCATAATAAAAGGTAAGCGGTGTATATATTTTAAAAAAAAGGTTAGCGGTGTATATATTATGATAAAAAGTAAGCGGTGTATATATCATAATAAAAGGTAAGCGGTGTATATATTATAATAAAGGGTAAGCGGTGTATATATTTTAATAAAAGGTAAACGGTATACATATTATAATCAAGAAGTTAGCGGTCTATATATAATACTAGTAAGGGCAGGAATATATCTGGTTTCACTTTGTTTAACGTTACAACAAATGGAATCTTATTATCACATAAATTTTTCAACGCTTATTAAATGCGAATATATCATATAATGGCAAACTAGGTCAATGTGTATGTAAATATAGACTATAATTGCCTATCTTAATATCCTTAACTTACTTCACATGTCAACAAAAACTACGACTTCCTAACAGAATATCTCGTACTTACTTACATGTACTGTGTATGTAAACATCAACAAGCTTCCTATCACAGCGACAACTACGTCTCTCATGTATTCCTTATGTAAATGTCAACTGCGACTTCCTTAAAAATATGTGACCTTGTACTTTCAATGTTATTGTGCATGTATCAAGCGGGTGAAGTTAAACATGAACAGGAGTTTGCTATCAGCCGATATGAGAAGAGCACCCTATTCGTGTTTCACTATCTCTACATGAGTTGTTTATCCGGACTCTAGCAAGGAAGGGGATGGTACTGGTGTCCAACACTCCTAACGTCTTTCTGGGACATTGATCGTGGTCATGGTTATGCAAGATGTGGAGTTGATTCGGTCCAATAGCGACGGATACTTTAACAACATGATAACTAAGCACAATTTATGACCATTAAGACAGCGTGCGGCAAAACCTATACTGTAGATATTTTCTCAATATAATGAACAGAAAGGGAGGCTGCTTTATAACCATTACCGAAGCAAATAGTTTCGTTCGGAAAATCTTTTTTTTCTCTTCACAGTTTTGGCATAGTCATCCTGCGTTAACGCTGTTTACACTGTTTTATAGTTTAATTTAATGTGCGTTTGAAAGAGGACAATATTAATAATAAGTAATGCAGCGCCATTTGCATTTTCTTTTTGTCTTGATAAAAATATATTTATTGTTTTTTTTATATATCTTCCATATCGTGTTCCTTTTGCTTCCGGTTGTTTGTGTCCCCAGTCCTCTAAATCTCTTCACCTCCTACCTGACAATCGCTACTTGGCATACATTATGCACACGGACCTTCCACCAGGTTATACGCTGGTCCAATTTACCTACCGCATGGGAATCAGAGAAGGGCGTTACCCTTACACAAAAAGGAGGAATTATATTATGATTTTCCCAAGATCTAAATCGACCATGAATAAAGAGCAAAACTTCCGTCAAATGTCTGTTAGCACCTCGATGAGGAATGTGTCGGGTATATGTGTGTATGTGTGTATCTTAACTCAGTCGTTAGGACGAATCATCATTTAAATGAGATTTTTTCTCAATCAATGTATGCTTAATTGATAACTATAACTATAACTATATATTTACCGTGTACTTTAAACAATATGATAATTATATATAAATTTGTTTTGCAATATGTAGAAAGTAAATTGTAATATAAAAATTAAAAGAACAAACACTCATATTCCAGTGCATTTTCCGTTGTTTTTCCAGTGGCCAAACACAACCATAATTATCGAAAAATCGCAAAACATCTTCCAATAAAAGTAAAAAAAAAAAACCTCCCTGAAAGTGCAACAATATAGAAACAACCACTACAAGTTCGGCATTCAAAGACGATTAAAGGAACGGAGGAAACTTCACACAAACGAAAAGTGATATCCTTCTCAAGCATATAACAAGATAAATTCTCAACGAAATCTTTTATCGACAAAGATTGATATAAAAATAATATAGCTGATATTTCTTTTTAAAAAGACATGTGTTTAAAATTCATGCAAAATATCACTACATTGCGCTTAATGAGTTATCAAATTGTAATTGTGTAGTAATTGTTTTTTTATTATGATGTCATCGATTTTAAATTTATATCATATGAATAAAGGCCCAAACATCGTGTATTGCTCTTTATGACATCAATTGAACAGGGAGTAAACACGCTAGTGAAACAGCTATGTGTTTTGGGTTCTTTCCTTTTACTTCTTCGTTCTTTTTTTTCTAATTTTTCATATTACATCCATTTACATTTACATGGATACACATATTTAATGTTTTTCAAGTTATCTTCTCACCTCACAGGTCTGGTTTTTATATTTAGTTTGTCTAATTTTTTTTTAAATATTTTTTTAAAAAGTTTTTAAATACATCACAAATATTAGTATAATAATGGGAAGATAATTACAAAATTCACCAAAGATAATTACTTTAATTTTATCCCAGAGGTGTCATTGTTGATATCTAACTAAGAATTGTCAATCTAGTAGGCTGTATGGATCTGGTGAATATAACGTATTGTATTTAAAGTGCTAATATATAAGTATTGCATTATTACTTGTGAATCGGGATGACTAACAATGATACATAATGAAAATGCGTTTCCCTTCTATTTAGAATTAAGTTTATTTGAAGAAAAAAAAAATCCGAATCATTTTACCAATATGTTTTGAAAGAAATATTGAGAATCTACATCAATATATCAAATGACATGCAAATACAATCGCTGACAATGGGCTGACTACAATAACTCTAAAAGAGAAAATAAACACTCTATATTACGCCTTTATAATTGTTCTAAACAAGTTATATTGTATTTAAATTAAAAACAAAATGATTTGATTATCACTGCAGAGCTAATGTGCTGATTCATAATCGACTTGCTGAAGTGCACGTTGCTTGTCAAAGACAGTATGGATAGTTGACAATGACAACAGACAAAAGCGGTGGATATTACATTGTACTCGATGTTTCGTGTTTAAACAATAACAATATTGTGTCTTTTAATTGAGAAAAAGTAGTTTAGTTTTGGCAATTTAGTAATTTAACATAATTAAAACGTTTTCTATTGTTTGTTTTAAGGTATCAGTTTGCTGAAATATATAGAATAATTGTGTGTCCGGTGGGCAAGTCCTGCTGTTATTTGTAATTTGTACAATATTATAAATACAATAAAAGTGACAAAAAACAAGTAACTGGTTTAGCGAAGACAATTATCTTTACTTTCAAAATACAAACAAAGCAATCATTGCTATTTTTTCGGACTTTGTAGGGGGTTAAGTATTTGTGAGTGGACAATTATAAGACTAGTCATTATCTAATCCCCTTTAAGTGAGAGTTATTACTATAGCAATTAAAAGTTTAATATCTTTGTCCAATTATTTCTTTTCAAATAAAATGCCAATCAGCAGAGATGAGTGTCTCCGTAAATAATACTTTGTTTGCTTTTAAAACAAATACATTAGATATGTCAATAGCTTAACAGTTTAAAAGGACACCAATCAACATACTTTCCCTTTCCTCTTATCTGTAATATAACACTTTAACAATTAAGTACATATTTACTTCACAGTCATCATTTGTTGTTAAATCACAGGGTTTTGTTGTTAAAAGAGGTGTCGATGAAATCGAGTGTTTTGTTCAGTGATCTATAGTGTAAACTAATACCTTGGCTGTAATGAGTGTTAGGGAGTCACGCAAGGCCTCCAAATAAAAACACCTATGATTCACCAGTCGTTATCAGCTGACAAAAGACTTTAAACAAGAATGTTAAGTAAGGTAAATTAATAAATGCTAAAAATATTTTTTTTAAACATGGGGTAAACAGATAGGATACATTTGATTTCTCAATATATATTATTATGATATCCAAATATGACATATCGATACGAATACAATAAATCAATAAAAGTTGATCTTAATATCTCCATTAATTTTTTTCGCTCGAATCATTCTATTTATTATCAGTATATATTCAGAAATCTGCTGGTTATATCTAAAACATTATATAAAGGATGATATCATAGAAAAAACTCTTGGTACTAGAAGACTGACCTACATACAAATGTATCATATTGGGCCAGAATATCAAACAAAAGCAACCCCTCCACCATACAAAAAAATACATATATCATCCTTTACATTCCACTCTTAATGTAAACATTTAAAAACAGAAAAGCATTTTGAGATAATCAGTAAATTTCTGACTACTGAGTCACACAGCTTAACAACCAAACCAGCTCATCCATGCAATAAACTTGCCGTCAGCTGTCCTTATGTAAATTACTCCTTACAAAGTAAATAAACTTATATCATTATCAACAGCCAATATTAAAAATCTTATATTTAAAGTTGTATCAGGGTTTGATTATGTTGAAAAAAGGCATAAGTGAAATACAGTAGATTATATTTTATATAACTATATTGATAATATTGTTGAAATAAACTCAAACATCCTTTTATTAAAGTATGAAATATCGTCAACAGACGAAATGAACTTCACAACTACAGAACTCCACAACTACAGAACTACATAATTTGATGCCTCAATATATTCAATTGACCAGTTATTTGTGATTAAATGAGTGATCATGACTTATTTCATTACACAGATTGGTCAAATCACACCCTGGTGAACATCACCGCGGCAAATAAGCTACAGACGAAACACGCTTTATGGTGATGAAAGGACTAATTTTCAACCAGATCCCTCCGATCGTCTCACTGTCATTATCTTGTCTGCTTAGCAGTGTATTGATCTGTTTGACGGATCTGTTACCTGCCTCGGAGCTCCTCCCACTTTTTACTGATTGGGCGAGGAGTGACATCGGCAGATACACGCGGATGGTTAAGATTAGAAATACTAAATAGGATTTTCACTACTAATGCCGTACAACAATTTGCTAGCAATTTCAAAAATTGTGACGATGCGTATCATTTAAAATGTATTTCACCTGTGAGTTTTTATTCACTGTTGAAATAAGTCTGTGAAGATACCGTCTTAAACAGTTGTACTAGTGCCTTGTAGCGAGACCAGCCCCACTCACATGAGGCTTCAGCAGCTACACCAGGGCTAATTGTTGCAGATACCTGTGTTAGAACGTTTGAACAGTATTGCTTTGCTACAAAATTAAAGCCGGAATAATGACAAGTGGTGAAGAAAGACTAGATGTTGAGGACTGTGGACCAGATTCAGACTCGGAGAAAACTATGTTGGACAATGAAAGTGTAGAAGACCGATTATCACCTAGAATACCACCGGCGTCGCCAGGGTCATCCGACTATGATGATAGACTGCCCCTACCGATGGATTTAAAAAAACATTCAAGTGGGGACAGCACCTCCGCGTTAACTAATAAAGCTAAATCCTCATTTCTCATTACAGACATTTTGTCAAGGAGAAGTGAACAGAAATATTCCAAAGACTATAACAAGTCACATGCTTGTCTAGATGTTATGGGGCATCAGTGTCAGACTTGTATAATAGAACCGTCCAGAAAACGTAGAGACAGTTTCCGAGATACGGATTCCCCATCACAGGAAGATTCCGCAGATGAACAAGATGAAGGTTTGTTATCATTTAATTGATGTAGAACTCTCAGCATTAAATTTATTTTAAACGTTATTGATATAACATCTAGGTTATAATGTATTCCTTGTCGCCTGATTTAGGTTTGAGTTGAAAACTTTGTGTATTGTTAAATAGTTTATGCAAGGATATTCTCATATTGTGTCATAGGACTAAAACACAATAAAACATTCACCGTGCTGGTATTTCGTGAACATAAACATTCAGCGTAATCATTCGGAAAGATGTGTATCAGACGTACGAGGTTACTGTTACAACTGTGGCGTGTCATTGTTTGATTTATACTACATTCGTATAGTGTTAATATGATAATTAAAAATGTTGACTGTTATTCAATATTGTAAAAGAAATAAAAACAGGGATAAATAAGATATCGGGGAAAGCATTCAGGTCAATGTGGGGATTCGAACTGCGGTATAATACACCGGATAGACGTTATATTGTGTACGATAACGGCATGTTAAAGGGCATCGAGTTCACTGCACATGCTACCAAATAAGCTCTTTAAAGTCCGTACACGTTCTCCAACCTATTAACATTTATCAATTTTAGTAATATCAATAAGTTCAAACAAGTACATAGTTTTGCTGAAAATAAAAAGCGGAATACTGCAGATTTACCATACGTATAAGGCGATTATTTAATACCACAGAAACCGTATGGAAGGACCACAACATACACACACGAGCACACATTGGGAAGATTGTTCATTTCATCATATTTTACTGACAAAATGTGAACAATTTGCACGTTAGCATGATATTCTATCCATCTATTTAACATTTATTTTTCAACATCTTTAAGCGTACAGAGATATCATATTCCTTTTACATTGATAAAAATGTTAACGGTTTATATTGGTTAGATACATGTTAGTATTTGATCTGTATCAAGTCATCAATCATACAACTTTTGTATACATAAGTTAAATTGTATATCAACACATTTATTTGACATTTTCACGTCTTCAGATTTGAACTCGAATTTGATTCGCCTTGTTGAAAGTATTACAGATGAATCCTATTTAGATCTATGAAATATTTATGTATAGTGAACTCTGAAACACACTGATTTCGTGAGGGTATATTACAAACACTGAAGAAGAAGAAACATTAGAAAACTAGATGGAGTTAAGACAAACCTATGTTTACAGGGTGTTGCTGGAAGTGCCTGTAATGTGGTAACAGACACGTCAGAGGTCACATCATTAAGTGTTTATCACCCCTGTGATCATCACCTGTTCACGCTAGGTGCTTTACAAACTATAATTTGGGGACTTTAAATTTATGACCTACGATACAATCTTATTGGGGTTTTTACAACTATACCAAAAAACCTACAAATCTCTATTACTTAAGTAATATGGTCCCTTTTTGTCTTTCTTGTAAATTCAATAAGTAAAAATATTTTAATGGATTCAAACTTTTAATTTCTATTTATTGATATATATTTACAATTGTATGAAAAAGATAAAATAAAAATTCTAAATACATTTCTACTATATTTTCTAGTTCGCATTTTAACTATGAATTAATTTGATGATGCTACGATTAATTAATAGGACTCGCAGGGGTCGGGCGTCATTGTGTTGCATCACACATCATTTAAACACGCGGCATCAATTAAATACTGTGAGTCTGTGTATATGAAACAATCAATGTAGGCCTAACGTACACATATAAATTAATGTTACAGCATCGCAATGGAAATATAAGTTTGATTGTTATACAAAGACGGAAACTAAATTCCATTTGCAATAACGGCTGATGGTGATACGAATTTAAAGATTAAATGTAAAAAAAATAATTATATAGTGATATTTATACTGTAGTTAGATAGTGTATTGTTTTTGTTAAATATATATTTTCTTATTTAACGTCTGCTCTAATGTTATTTTACTGTTATTCGTATTGAATTGTCACGAAATACCGTAACATATCAATAATTAAATATGAAACCAATGATAATTCTGACATTCAAAATAAATATTTTACCTTTTCCAAAATCGTCTTGGTTTCTACATATAAATTCTACTCCTATATAAAGTGACAGGTTTGTTGTCTTTATTAATTGAACGGTACAGGTGACGGGATCCCTTTTGCACCTGGCGACATCCCACCTATTTCAGTAATGCGATAACGGCTCATAGCGTTTTACGTGATTTGACAACAGGGCCGTTTTCGAGATATAATACATTAATAAGGAATTGCGCTAAAGCAGCCGGTTTATTGCCTGCCAAGTGGTAATTGGTTAAATAAATAAAGCATCCTTCCAGCTAAGGTTGGGGAGTCTTAACATACAGGTAGTAGTATAGTGCTCTGGTACCGGGACCAGCCCTGGCGGCATAGGTTAGCTTGTGTTTTATCGCGAATGTTAAATGAAATTGTATCTGACTTGCTGCATTATTTATATGTCTGAATTGCCAATAATCTATCATTTAAGGACAGTTATCTCGGCAATATTTTGTTTGCTAACACGATATATCTGCATCTGCAGTAATATGTAGCTGTTTTCTCACACATAACGCGCGAATTAGCACGCTATGAAATAATTGTAATTGTATGGATTATTGTTGTGAATTCTTATATAAATCATAATATAATATTATATGTACTGGCATGCGAACCTATTTATCTTTTTATAAGTGGTCTTGATTATATATAAGATGTTGTATAAATACATAAAGACAGACATATAAATATACAGCACTCACTGAATAACATTGTTTTGAGTCCTTTTTAACAATGCAATTTCTTTGTCTCACTGTGGTATTGTTACAAAAGACAAAACTCTGCAATATGTTAACGGTATAAAAACAATGGCTTGTAGCCTCGAGGCGACACAGGTCTTTCTGTACCACAGATGCTCTACCTGAGACAAGGGGTCAGACAGCGTTCTCAAAGACAGTTATGAGTGCACAATCTGATAATACATTTTAACGTTAACGCCTCATCGCACGAGGCCATCCGCATGTTTTGCCCTGCGTAAAGTGGACATCTGTCAATAACGCTGTTCATAACAATTCTATAATAATCAAATTTATTCATTTTACATGAAATTATTGCGTTAGTTAAATGATGCTTGATATGAATGTTATTTAACAACTATTGTTTGATTAACAACAAAACTAAATAGTTTATACCAGTTCGGATATTACGTATCATAATTTCATAAACGTGATTCCAGAATTTCAAGTATATCCTTAAAACAAGTAAGAATATTAATGCATGTTTTTTTTATTATTTATATTTTATATTTTATAAGACTTTATTTGTCATCATTTGTACTTTTATTTCAAAAGACAAAAGTCACTTTCTCTTATCATATGTCGTTTTCTTTCGCCAGAATCCTCAGACAAGAATCAATGCTCATCGGACGGCTCATCATTATGCTCAAAACACAAGAAGCCCAGAAAGGCTAGAACAGCGTTCACAGACCATCAGCTAAATTGTCTAGAGAAAAGCTTCGAAAGACATAAATATCTCAGTGTACAGGACAGAATGGAATTGGCATCTAAACTCAACCTGACGGATACCCAGGTGAAAACCTGGTACCAGAACAGAAGGTAAATTATTGCACGGATTGAACAGTGACAGAATTAGATCTAGATATCGGTTAAATATTGCCGATGGTTTTAACGCATCGTAATGTTTTTTTTTTAAAACATCTGCAAATAGTAACAATGAAAATTATATATTGTTTTCCTGAAATAATTCAATTTGCACCATGCTGGCAAAAACATTCGTAGCAAGTAATATATGTTTGACACTATACGGAAACAAAAACATGTATACCTATCTGTGGTTAATATATTTTAATGGGGTGATTTTAAACAGTACTATTACAGTAAATAGCGAATCTGTGATCATGATTTAATGTCGCTAACCTCACACAGCTTTTACGTTACTATATCAATACTATTCTTTATATTTCGGTGTTAAGACAATGCTAAATAATATATTAGAAGTACCACAAGTAGCATTTGAGGAATATGCTATTGTTCTATTTAGTCTTGAATAATTGATTAAACCATTGAACAAGTCAACAATAGAATGTTGACTGCACAAAAACAAAAACAAACCAAAAAACATCAAACAAAAAACAAAAATTAACATTCCTGATTTTATATTTATATTTAAAATTGTGATATGTAATTGCATAATGTTTTGTAAATATTAGTTAAGCATATATTTTTTTTAAATATCAAGAAATTTTCTTATTTGCCTGCTAAACTAGATTTCATAATGTTTTATACAAGCCATTTTATTACACATTTGATATATTACCACATAATATCACTGTTACGTTTAACAAGTATAAATAAGGCAATTAAAGATAGTTTTATTAAAACATTTAATAATTAAAAACAGATTTTCAGTGTTTCATCATATTCAATATCGGCTCAAATTAATAAAACCTTCTATATAAAGCCATGCTTACATGTTCCTTACTACAATCCCAAACTGATACTATAACTAATGAGATATTTTAACATAACTATGAAAGTCACAAGCGATGAATGTACATATCAGACTAGTAGTGAAACGTATTGTATTGTATTTTTATCAAACCTTTTCTTGGCAAAAATAACAAATGCAGGCTCCATATTCTAATAAATTTCTTCTAAAATATCCGAGCATTTTGATGGCAACAACAACAACCTTAATCTTGGAGTTAATACTACAGAGATGGAGCCGTGTTATCTGTGAACAAAGACAATGTAGCTGATGTAGACAGCCAGACACATTGCTCGGCTAATATAAGTTATGACAGTTAGCGCGAGACTCACTGTAACGTCTTCTGTTGGCCAATCGGAACAGATTTTAATGCGCCCGGAAAGCTATAACAACTGAACAAGCAAGTGTCACTGCTTGAGTGAGTAAGTTACGGAAGCCCAATAATTGCTCCGACAACTCTTAATTAGCAATGAACTAAAGATTGTATTTACGCGTTGTTGTCCCCGGAAGAGCAATGAACAATGCTTTAATAGTATAAATCAGGAGTCGGCTTTCTTAAGTGACAAAATCCTCCAAATGTGCCAAAATTTTATATTGATAGCGCTAAGGTTCCAGGAAACATTTTTCAGTAAATTGTTACTTTGTTTTTCTGCTCTCTGCGCCCTGGTGCATTTAAGAAACGAAATCCACTATGCTAAAATATCCTGGATTGTTAAAGGAACATAATAGAAAATTGTGTATCAAAATAATCTGAAACACTATAACATGAATAGACTTAATGAAACACTTTGAAGCATTGCCATTGTTATATTAATGCATGAAAACATATTCCTACCCTATCATAAACTTGTGAGATATGAGATAATTTATTCATATATACATTTTATAAGCACGATTGTTTAGGAGAATTTCTTTGGAGAGTTTAATCGCTTGATTTGTCGGAAGTACAGCCACCAATCCTATGTTTTAACCAGCTGATATTCTCACGCTAAATAACAAGCAATGTATGACAAATTAAAACAGATATTTTTAAACAAATCAAAAATAATATGCTTGTAATATGTTGGTATTTACATTTAGAAAACATAAATTACACCATCTCTTACAGTTCTTTTTAACTATATTTTAGAACAAAGTGGAAAAGACAGACATCGGTTGGTTTGGAACTTCTAGCCGAGGCCGGAAATTACAACGCTTTCCAAAGACTCATGCACTCCAGCAATTACTGGTCTCCCTATCACCAGCAGGCCGCGCGAATGATATCGACACTGGATTCCTATTATTACCGGTCCGGAAGTTCCGCAGCACTATCTTCTCAGCGTCCGATGATGCCTCGGATGTACATTCCTGGAATGAGTTCTTTGCCGTCATGACCTAAACGTGATATCCATTCGCGTTAATGACAAGACAGACAGTATTCATGTAATCTAAAAATAGCAACAGGTACATTGTCCTTGGTTTCAGGCAATCTGAATCCTTTTATTGTATTTTGGATATTAATTCATTGTTATAACTGTGACATCCTTGTTTAAACATGGGATAAGCAGCGGTAAAGTTCAGAGGTCATTTGTCCGTATTAGTTTGTTGTAATAATCGACAGACATATCCCGTTTCACAAACAGGAAATTTCTGAATCAAATGTTAATCAAATGTGATTTATTCAAAATTATCAGTTTTGTTGTTTTACTATTTCTTATACGAATAGATACAAGTATTTGAATATACAAAGGCGCTAAACAATTTGGTTGTAAGTGCTGGAAGAAAAGATATGATTTCCTGGTCAAATATGAAATATTCGAAATGACACCGTCGTCCAGTGTGACAACCGGTGTTAGACCTACAAATTCAGCCACCGTATTGTAATGCTAACACTAGGTATTTCTGACGGTAACATTTGGAAATATGGATCAATAAAAAACGCTTTCATAACACAAAATTGTGCTGACAGAACATTTTGATTAAGTTCAGGGGCACTATGTGCGAGATAAAAAAAACTAGTGCAGGCTCAATCAAGTTTAGTCGATGTAAAAGATAGGACAGGGTATTATATATTGATTCGAATTGATAATGATAATATGCCTACATGCGCAACTGTATGTTATCCGAGAACTTTGTATTTTATAGCTTTTGATACTTCAATACACTCCAACTGTTACTTGCAACATTTTCAAATTTGAAATGCAAGTCATTATACAATATTTGTATAGATTTTATACCAATATATCTTCTGAGGTAGGGAAACCTACAACAAGTATTATATCTAATCTCAGCAAAATATTTACTTTAAAATTAAATGCAACTACGATTTGATATTTGATCCACCATTAATATTGCATTGAAATTAATATACAATATTATTATTTCTTTAAGATGATATATCCTTTCAAGATATAAATGCATATATGTAATGTATATCTGGAATTGTTTCAGGTTTTTGTCTTGAATATGCATGCAAAATAATCAATATACCCTCTTCAGCAGTAAATGGGATTATTTATATTATTGCTCAAATACGTTAATATGAATGGGAGTTAGTACTGGGTACCTACCTGGGATCGTTTAGAGTTTTTGTATCATTGTCTACACGGTCTTTTATTTAGTGACTGTGAACTGCATACAATGTTGTTACAACAATTTGTAAATAAAACTCTTAATTTATTCTTATTTGTTTTGTTGTTACCTGGTCTAACTCGCTCCAGTTGATAGCCTTATCCGGGATTGTATTAAGAAAAAATATAACAACTTTTGAATGACCTCATCATATATAATGTACCCTTGAATACATTTTGAAACTTCGATAATAATTAAAAACCTGGAGCAGGTGATGATGTTGATTACCTCTTTTCCGAAAGCCTGGCTATGTAACTGATATCCCCCGGTAAGTAGGACGTTAACTGTATCCTACATAGAGTTTAAAACATTTCACTTGTAGATGCAATCCTCTAACATCCCTTAGAGATATAACAAAATCTTTTGCAAAGGCGGCAATTCTTAAAATGTTTACGTATTTCAATTTGACTATTTTAAATAAAGTTGTTTCTGCTTTTCAATTGGAAGACCGTTGTTGGTTTTATAATGTAAAAAAAAGCTATCTGATAATTTCTATCTAAACAGATATCGGGGAAGGCACCTAAGTATATCAACAATGACCTAGCGTCACGAAACTGGGATAATTTCGATGACGTTGAAAATGGCGACGTGATGACTTTAAAGAAACAAATGTTATAATGTATCAACCATTTAAGTCACAAAGATGGAATTCATTTTTTCTTTGCAAACAAAATTATAGACAGCGTATACTAAATATCACCAGCCGATGCATGTTTTCGCTCAAAAAGCTCAGAGAAAATGTTGAGGTTTTCAAAACGAAAGCCAGACAGTGGGATAAAAAAACGTTCGTGCCTTAGAATGTAAGATTGAGAAATCTTAGCCTCGGGATTCTGGCAAAAACATCGACAAGCCTCGGTTTTTACCAAATAAAAAAAAAGTATCGTGCGATGGATTTGCTTATCCTACATTCCTGGTATGAAACAGTCTTGCTATCATTTATATCGTAATTATGACCCAGTTGTACAATATTAATCTTCAATTCTTAAAACAAAAATTCAAGTTTTCAAAACACGAATAAATCAGTCAAATATGTCACGAATAAATCAGTCAAAGTATGTTTAGTTATTGGAAGCAAATTTGTTTCATAACAACCCAGCAGTATAAGGATGAATGAATGACTACTCCTTACAGCTAAATTACATCATTTATATATGATTAATATATATATTTGCAAAGAATGGCTGCTTTACAGTAGTTTATTTCGCAATGTTTATTTATTGGTGTAGCTATATACATCATGGCTATATTGAGGTTGCTTTAGTGAAAAGGGAAAATGCCTATCAAACCCTATATACCGTTATCAAACCCTATATAACGTTATCAAACCCTATATAACGTTATCAAACCCTATATAACGTTATCAAACCCTGTATAACGTTATCAAACCCTGTATAACGTTATCAAACCCAAAAAACGTTATCAAACCCTATATAACGTTATCAAACCCTATATAACGTTATCAAACCCTATATAACGTTATCAATTACCACATTTAGCTGCAACAGATAATTTATTCTTTAACTAGAATTTCATGAAAACCATGCCAAAAAAGTTTCAGGGGCAATTAAGGTTTAGACCAACTTCGGGAACTGATATTCTGCCGAATGGAATAGGAACTGAATTTGATTTCGTGATTATCTCGTTCCCTGTAAGGATACGTGACTGATATATTCTCATTAATAACTGATTTGTTTTCAACAAGTAAACAAGGAAACGTTGGATGCGTACATGCATGCGTGTGCCCTCAATCTTCACAATGTATTTATCCATAACCAGTTGAATTCGGTTCTTTTCTTTACGCTTATAACAATGGGGGTGTTTTTCGGAGAGCGTTGCTCGTGCGTGTTGTGTTAGAGCAGTTAAAAGAAAATGTATGCTAAGGTATAGTTGTTCAATAATACAAATTTATTCATTTATAAAAAGTGAAGATACATCACGAACATTGTTGAGATATTTACATACATTGTAATTGTCCAATTTCATAATGTTGCTTTGTAATGCGTTTGGACAAAGTTATTAATCGTAACAATGTGTATGATCTCTATAAAATTGGTTATTCACTTTTATACGATCATATTTTAACAAATATTTTAGCCATATAATCCGTTAATATATACCCACATGTGTAAGGTACAGAGATTGTGTTAAATTGTCCGGTGTCGCCCAGGTGAACACTAATTGATTTGAGTATATGATGTTGACACCTTGTCGCTTAACTGTAGGAGTCATACGTTCTGGGTAACTGCTATCTGTAGGTACATTATCTGTCTGGGTTTACACGCTATTTTATATGATATATTTAACACTGGAACAAATGTATTTCACTTAAAAACTCATTAAATACAGTCAAATCATCAACAACACTGCGTGAAAACAGTACCGTCGAGGTATCATTTATAGTGATCATAGCGCATGTTGTGATACGATTTCAAATTCCGTCATTACAAACCCAGTAGTTAATAATGAAAGTGCGATCTGGTATCTGATAACGTATCTAGTCGGGTATACCTTGTACATGTCATTAATCTGCTGCCGTCACTGATGTTAGTGATATAAAATAACAATGATTGTTTGAAATGATATAACTATTTAACAGCAGCAAGAATTGCAGACTGTCTGTCAAATCAGTAACAGTTGCTTTGTGTGAGGACCTAGTGATATTCGTTGTCGCTAAATACATCTATGCAATAGCGAAAATATTCGACTTAAAAGACGGCACCGTTAGCCAGTTATTAATTTGTTCATTTTTACAATTTTCAGGAACCGTATATAATGCAACATTATGTGTACGTTTACCATGTCTATGACAATGTAACTATTTCTACGGCTCTCAGTATAACAGAGATATGTACAAACCATCTCCAAACCTCACCCTAACCCCTATCCCTACATGTTCCAATGAACAATTATATGTTTACTCACCATTTTCATATATCACTAGTCTATATATTCACAATCTCTAAAAGAACGTTATTCTGCATTTCGCCATTTCCAAAATAACATAAGTCGGTTTTCCCTTTATTTTCAGTATAATATAACTACGTTTACCCTCCATTTCCAGTAAAAGTATATTTACCCATCTTTTCCTGTATAATATTAGTCTGTTTACCTATCATTACTACAATAATATTAGTTTCTTAACCCACCATTTCCAGTAAAAGTCCGTTAACCAACTCTTTCCAGTATGAGTCTGTTGACCCACCATTTGCAGTAAAAGTCTGCATACCCGCCATGTCTAATATAATATTAGTCTGTCACCTAACATTTCCAATATATTATTAGTTTATAAGTCTATTTACCCCCCCCCCCCCTCCCTCACTCCTTCTTGTAAATATGTCTGTTTACCCTGTTTCCCCACTATTTCCAGTATAATATTAGTATATCTGCATACCCCTTCCATTATTACACTACCCTGTAAAACTACCGAGTATAGAGTATCATAAACCTTCTTATAGCTACCGTGTAAAATAAAACATCATTTATATATCGAAATTGATATTAAGATATGTGATGTGATTTAGGTATGTTTTATTTACATTTACAAAGCAAAACAGGCAGCGTATGTGCGAGACTCTCAATAAAACAATAAGCTTTTGATCTGATGTTAAATATATGTAAAACACATAACAAAACAATATGATACAGGATAAGTCTCATCACTTGAGCTCAAAAAACAGATCGACTCCCTCAGATCCCAGAAACAAATGATAATGAAACTAGGTGACGAGTTTTTGATTGCAACAACAACAAAAGAAACTACTACAATACATCCAACACACAAAGATGTAGGTGTTTAATTATCACTGTCCTACATGTTATCGATGTGGCAGTTACACACAGAACAAACAAAGATATAGGTGTTTAATTACATATCACTGTCCTACATGTTATCGATGTGGCAGTTACACACAGCAGATATTTTGAAAGTTTGATTTTAGATATTCCCATCAATACTGTTGTTAGATTCTTACTATATATCTTATATTTAGATGGTTTTTATTTGGTAGGTATACAGAAATAGTATTTTAGTTGTCAGAAACAACGAAGCAGATACACTTATATTAATTGGAGATAAACTGTTGGTGTACAAATAAACTCTAAAGTGACTCATAAAATGTACTCTGATTGTGGAAAAATTAATCAGATGGATTCTAAACAGGAATTTTCCTATCATCAAATTGAATAAAACTGTTTATGTATAGCCAATATAAAATTGCTCCATATTAAATATTTACGCTTGAATAACAACAAAAGCCACAGAAAACTATTTTGATCGTAACATATTTCTACGTTTAGTCATCGAATCGCTACATTTCAATCTTAAACTAATGTGGCGAGAATGCTGATCGTAACAGTTGACATAACGGAACGTAAAATCACTTGATTTGGGTTTCTATATGTCTTATGTTTTGATTTAATCGGTGTAAAATTGTCGTTTTAAATAATCTATTCAATCAGTAATATATATGATAGAGGATGAGAGGGTGATCGCAGAAAGGCGTTGTGCTACAATGTCGAGGCCTGTCTTGTATGTTCTAGGAAACACTTGCGTGTATGGAGATTGCCGAGCCATTAGTGTTCGTTGAATCGGCGTTTAAATTTCTGAACAGTGTCATCCATCAAAGTTAAATGTCGAGGCTTTTTCTCGGTTTCGTCTCGGACCCTCGGACCATGAAATGTATCTTTTGTTGATTATCTCGTGTCAAAAGGCAATTAAATAAAGTCTTTCTCTAATTGATGAGGCGATTTGGCACGAGAAGACGTTCTAGAATTTAACGGCATCAGGGGCTACTTGATTCATGCCATCCTACTGTTCCGGCTTCTATTTGTTGGTAAATATGATCCAATGATTTGCAAGAAATTTCCTTGCTACGCTGAAATTTGAGAAAGCATTCAAAGCGGTAATCCGTCAGCGAAAATGTTGTTTAATGGACTGTAGCCAGCTCTCTCTCACTTATGCTTATACAGCTGATAGTTACCGGAAGTTGTTTGCATACGGTTGCATGATGCTATCGTAACCATGAAAATAAGTCCTTGTGTTGTAGTTTTTGCCCGAGCAGAAATATATTTTTCTTATCATAGCACGCAAAATAAAAAGACTTTGAAGTTAGTGTATAGCCGGTCGTCAATCCACAGTTGATGTTATTGTTAGGTCAAATGCCAACAAAACGAGAACACGCTATCGAGCCGGAGAACTTATTTATGATCGTAGCTTTATGCCATATAGATTAGATTGAATATTAGGCAGTTTATTGATGGTATTAGAATCATTGTCGGTAGTTTGAAATTGTTATTTAGATGATTCATGATTTATTTAGGCTAAGTGACTGACGTGACGTATGTTATTACGATAATTTGACCTTACTATCTGTATGCGTTATTGCCTATTATTCATAAATTTAAAAGAAATATATTTTTTAACAGATCTACCATTTCAATATATAGTAAACTCTAAGACACATGTAACTATCAATGCATCAGAACTTTTTGATCTGAATGCTGGCATGACCTACCGCACCTTCTTTTAACAAGTCTAATAACGGGTGACAGGATTTGTCATTTTAACTCTTAACTAATAAATACATGTCTTATATTTAATGGAATGATTAGACTAAAAACGATAGATTCAGTATATAGCTTTTAGACATTTGTTCAAAAGATAAGAAATATCCTGTCTATAGCTATTATACTTTCTTCACTAGATTAGACTGAAAATGAAAGCTCCTGTCTATAGCTATTAGACTTTTGTTCACTATATTAGACTGAAAACGAGATATCCTGTCTATAGATTTAGACGTATGTTCACTAGATTAGACTGAAAACACCATATTCTGTCACTACCTTTTCACGATGTATGTTCACTAGTGAAGAATAGATGCTTTGACAGTATCTATCGGTTTTAGCCAACCCAACTCTAATGTACAAATAACTAAAAGCTAGTACCCGAAGCCTTCGTTTTACTCTGAACTTGTGAACACATATATATACATATATAATATATGAACTAGTAACGCATTAACTGGTGTGACACTGTCTACAGGGATCATGATTTATTAACAATAAACTGGCTTATGATTATTTGTAACGTCATTAATGCGGTACACACTGTTCTACTTCAGTGGTAACAGATTTACTTTTTGCATTGTTTTAAACGTGTTCGTCGAATGTATTTGTGTGTTTGTTTGCTTATGTCATTAGCTACCCACACATTACAATCTTGTGAAAGCACGAATGGACTTCCTGTATGTCATGTCTTCTAATGGGAAACATCTAGGGTCAATGTTTTATTTAAAGCACTAGTTTGACCGAAAACAACACGTACATTACTTTGAGTGTCGAAGACATTTTCTCATTTGAGGAGGTCGTTAGCCTGGTAAAAATCGGCAAACAAACCAGGCTGTTTCTTTAATTGCCTTTTGTTTTATCGGCTAAATACCAAAAGCAAAGTTTACATATACCCCTGGGTGTTAATACTCTGCTAGTTTATTCCGGATTAATTCTTGCAATGAATGACTATCACGCTGGGTGATAAGATTTTCATTAATGTGTATTTCATGGTAGCGTCCAGTTCCGTGTTGCTATGTGATTGGGCATTAAAGATGTACTGTATTTATCTGAAGATGCCGACTTATTTATCATCGTTAGCTTAGTTCCGCACAAAATGGGAACGCAGTTATAGTCAGCAAGGAGAATATCTTTGATCACCACATGAAAATTTAATGTAGGGCAAGTCCAAAACGGCGAGACTTCATCACATCCCTGAACGTACCTAGAAAGAACAGCGTCATTGGTTACACTAAGGTACACTCCTTATAGGTACTGCTCATACCGATCGATAAGGTTCATGTAGGTATGTTTCAATTAAATACCTAACAGTATTCTTGTAAACCGACACAAATATGCAAAATGAATCGATAAAGAATGTCCGTCAATAGATTACTTATGTACCTAAAAAGGTTAAGTTATAAACACATGCTAACCAGAAGAGAAATCCTGCGTGGGATAATGGAGAAGTGATGTATTAATATATTACAATATATTTTACTTAATCACCGGTAATCTTTTGTATGAAAATGTATTTATATTTATTTTGTGTTTGACTTTTTTCAAAACATTGTCAAAATACTGTGGCAAAACCTCTTGAACTGTATTTGCTCTAAGCATGATGCATTCTCAAATACAATTGATAGAGGATGCACATTACCTCTGTCTAAGTCGACTGATGATTGTATGTTCGTTTAAACACTGCACAATTTGTCTTATCTATAAATAAAGACGTAGAGAGGATTCAGTTGACAAAACCTAATTTGTAAGGTCGTAGAATGTAGAGCTTAAACCCACACAGCACTACTATAAATAAGCCTCTCTATGATGGGCTTTACATGGCTGAGTATAACTAATTAATTAACTTTACTCAGAAACATACCACAATTTTTAGTACCTATTTCTACTATTTTCTGTTCAATTAAGTACTTTCATATAAGGCTTACAGTGTTAAAAGGATAATTAGGTTCATTGTCTGTTCAGGAACTTTATGTTCATTTAGTAATTTTATGTTAGTATACATTATTACTTTGTTCCTAATTATCCTTTTCAATATGACAGACACCCGGCGCCTTTGGGTATTTCACATTCATGATAATCATGTTCTTTTATTTCCGTTCTAAAGGAAATATTAAAATTATATCAAACGGATCATTCAGCACCTACGTCTCATTCATTAAACAATCGTCTAGTAACACGTTTGAACTTATTAACATCTGCGATTAACGCCCAAAACACAAAATCTGCATTCCCCAACCCTGTCTGTATCCCAGCCGTACCTAAGCGATCAAACGTCACAATGGACATCAACTGGTTAGCATTAAAACAATTGAAGGAAATAATTTTGACTCGCCGTAAATAAACAAAGGAATATGTGGTTTAATCACTGGTTCAATTCAGCATGTGACAATATGGCAATGTTGACATCAATAGCTGGTTAGAACAAGTATATACCACATCCGGGATCTTTAACAGCGTTGTAAACCCTAGTATGTTGGATGACACAATTCTGATTATAATGTTGGAACTTTATGCCGAAATAGCATAAACAATTGTTTCATTTTGGTTTGGTAACTCTGGTAAAAATAGCATGGCAGTGTCTAATGTATTGGGGAGTCCTGAACATAGATGGATTTGTTAATGTCACTGTTAATGTTAAAATGTGATATAACATTGAAAATCTTATCGCTCTGGTCATCTCTTCGGGTTATTTCACACTATAATACACAGACAGTAATACATTGATTTTAAATGATAGCTTAAGGAAGATATTTTGATAACAGTTATAATAGTGTAGGGCAAAAAAAATACAGACATAAAAAAGAATTTCATTTCATTTTTATAGTTATAATAACCTTCTCCTAGCAAGATATGTTTAATACTAACATGTAACAGGACGACCATTATAAAACAATGTAAGTTCAAAGCCGGAAGGTTTATCATAAACTGATGTATACGATTTTCACATCATACTAGATATCAGCCATGTAATAAAATCATTTTTCCACTTCAAACCGATAAGGTTAATAGCGAATTTAATGTAAGTGATATCCACTGCTTTTAATTTCCGTCTGATGACGGACTGAAATGGTCGTGAAATATGGTTAAGTTGATGTCGAATCTCATTGTTGAGCATATGTTATATAGTACCAACATTACAGATAAATAATTACATTCCTATTGTATACCTCTAATGTAAATCTTACAATAAAATATATGAAATCGACAATACTGCCAACCCGGTATAATGGATATTCCTTCATTTGGTTAAACAACTGTTTACGGTATGTACATCAACCACCTAAAACATCCACCTAAAACAACCACCTAAAACAACCACCTTAAACAACCACCTAAAACATCCACCCAAAACAACCACCTTAAACAACCACCTAAAACAACCACCTAAAACATCCACCTTAAACAACCACCTAAAACAACCACCTTAAACATCCACCTAAAACAACCACCTAAAACAACCACCTAAAACAACCACCTAAAACATCCACCTTAAACAACCACCTTAAACAACCACCTAAAACAACCACCTAAAACAACCACCTAAAACAACCACCTAAAACATCCACCTAAAACATCCACCTTAAACAACCACCTTAAACAACCACCTAAAACAACCACCTAAAACATCCACCTTAAACAACCACCTAAAACAACCACCT
>JAUMHH010178440.1:0-15311 GCA_032359455.1 Chlamys rubida
TCTTGTGAGCAGGTATTGATTGTTACGTCATTTGTTTGTGAAAGTAACGTCATCAATTTTTGAGAAAACGACGTAATAACAAACCAATGACGTAACAATCAATACCGGCTCACAAGAGAAGATAACTCTGCAATACGCAAAGACGGAATATCTACGAGCATATTATCTTGTAATGTATGTTAGAGCATCCTTAATGAATTTGCATGTTTATTTGATTGTCTTTATTGATTGAAGTATATTTACCAACATATTACACATTGAACTAAATGAGACAATAGAAAAATTAGAGAAGAAGCGTACTGCAACAACAATTGTCTGAGGAAGTAATACATTTGTTGTAACTCCGGTTTGTATTATTTCATTGATAACATATTATTACAAAAAAAATCCAACCAACCGTCACTACAAAGAAGATCCCATACGAAATGCCAAAAGTAAAGCATCATGCAGTACATGTTATGCAACAAATGTTTTCTACAAAGATTTAAATAATTAACCTGCACAAAGAAAAACGAGGTATTATTTTAGGAGCTAATGTCAAACAGCAAACCAGGCAACCTCCACCCATAGAAACAAACCATACAGTGCGTTAGTCTAGGAACACTCGACGATGCAAACAATCACATTAAAGTGTAAGGAGAAATGCTTTTTCTGTGGTACACACGGTACTGAAATGGAAACGTTTGAACGCAGAATGGCTTTTCAGATCAGCACGTGTGGTACACTGTTCTAGAGGTAGTGCTATCCTTAAAATAAGCAAATATTGGACGTCTCAGAATATATTCGTATCGCGTATGATACCTTTTTGAAATTTTCTTGATTTTAGAGCATCACGAATTTACGGACATTATTTTAGTATCCATTTATTATATACCGTTGCTTTCCATAAATCGAACAACAAAAACTTATCCAAACATTTCTACTTTTGATACGAATACAGAATTATACTGGCAGCGCTTAACATATTTTTACGAATTCAAATATATTCTTCGAGAAAATCAATCGTTTGTAAAACAGTACATTTTATTGGAAGTGTTCACATTCTAAGACCTAGAGGAAAGTCATTGATTTTTTTGCGAATGAAGACATTATTGCCGATGCTTTTTGAAATACAGCCTATTTGTCTGAGCTTATACCTGATTGCGGGTTTGCGATGAGATGGTAGTTGGCAAGTTTCCGTCCGGTAGATGGGCTGGAATGTAGTCTGGTCGCCAAGGAAACTGCTTTTCGGAATTTTGCACTTTTTGACTTTGTAGAACCAACCACATGTAGATTATCAAAAGACATGTACGACCTTTCTTTGATATCACTAAACTGTGGATGTCGCTCACTTGATTCGGATTTGTGTCTCTTTAGGCTGGCTCGATGTTGCCGTTGTGGTTCAATGTTCCTGCGCATGGCGAATCTGCAACCATCATCCACTTCCGGCTGTAAGACATGTTGGGGAGAATTGACTCTTTGCCAAGTGGTAGTAAATCTCCCATCTAATTTTTGAATGATTTGATCAGAAGGTTTATCGTTTAAGACTTTATCTGATAGAAAGGAAGAATCATCAGGGGTTGATAACCCTGTCAGATCATTCATATCCGAAGAATTACAACATGCACAGACTTCCGGCGAGGACTTCAGCGGATTGATGTGAAGGTTGGAGTAGACCGGAACCGGAACTGCCCTACCGCATGGACTCATGGGAGGATGGGTCATGCAACTATTATAAGTGTCTGTGCTTGTATTGCTGCTCTGTCGAACAAGCGTTTTCATCTCTATTGTGCACCGGGCACGTGCGGAAGCACATTCAGCGGTGGGTGGATATTCAAATTTGCCCTGAAGCAGGGAAAGCAGAGATTAGTCGATAAATAGTAACAAGAGTCAATCTTTAACCAGTTCTTGATGTAAGTTTTTCCCCCAAAAAGAAAGTTCTACAGGAGGGTAGTTTGAAAACATTCATTCACGGTAATTTACTTAAAATACTAGAAAACGAGTTATTTTTAAAAGCATTATTCAACCTCATTTCTATTGATTTCCTTTCTGTAAATGAATGTAAAAAATATCAGTCAATCTGTACAGGGGAATTGTAATTAGAACTGAGTTATAATTATGTAAAACAGGAAAGTATGATATTCTTTTTACTTCAACAAAAAAACCTTCATTCGTATTTATCGTGAGGACGGATGATGGCAAAATCCAGAAAATTCTATTTGTAGAAAATAACAATAATTTACTGAACATTCGATTTAAGGGATACATGACGAAAGACAAAACTACTTCCGGTATGCTTCGGATATGACGTAAAGGGAAAACATCAAGCGCTGGTTAAACAATGATCAGATGCCACCTTTAGCTGCGTGAAAGCAAACATTCAAACAGTTTGAGCATGCCCTGTCTGAACACAAGTGCCAAAAACTAAATACATTTGCTATAATACGTAATATAAAATTAACCTAAGGCTACTTAATCTGAAGAATGAACATATATACAACACCAGGTCAAATTTCGCCTGGCAGTTTTGAAAGTTATTTTCTTGAATGAAATAAATAACTGTATACAAATTTATCAAAGAAAAATTAATCAATATGATAAGGTGTGAAGAACTGTGTAAGTAAGGTTGTATGCTTTTTAATAACATTTTCGTAACAATCTATTGTCCAATGTAAATAAAGAAAGACCCTTGAAATTAACAAAACAATTTTAATTTGAATACAATGAATGTTGCTTCAGTTCCTTTTTCTAAAATTGATGTGACGAACAAAACTTGCTCTAATAATCAAACGTAGAGTAGTGACTTTTTACTTTATATATAAACAATGTACGAATGTGACGGTTGCAAAGTTGCAAGACCGAGTCGTTCTTTAAACGTTGTGACACGTTTAACAATATGATTTTGTAAATAAATTAAAATTGTGGGATAATATATTTCTACATATAGCTGTCTCGAAAAGAAACTCTCGTACCTGAATAGACCGTTTAAAATCAAATTCCATATTTATCACATTTACAATTTTGTATGTAAATGCTTGTTTGCAGAGTTCAAACGTGTTAACTTTGATTGGATATTTACACAAAAGTCAGATATTTAGATTTGTTTACCCCATCTGTTATAATTAAGTATTATATAATACTTAAAACAATGAGACACCACTCCGCATTTATACTGTGTATGCTGTCTAGTTAATAGATGAGAATATTTAGGGAAAAAAATGTAAAATTAAATTAAATAAAATCAAAATAAATTAAAATGTATCGTTGATGAAGCGGCATTCCAACTGGAGATTTACTACGCATCTATAGAATAGGTAAATAAACTAACCACGTGACTACAAATCACAAACATAGAAAAAACAGATATATACATATATGTATAATCATTTATATCGTTTGAAATACTGGCTTCGCTTTTTAAAATTTCAGTACTCGATGTTGTTGTTTTATCAATTTAAGGGTTACACGATCGGAGGATTAGTTTACAAAAATATTTTCATTTTTTTTCCATCCACAGATATAGATAACATTACAAAGTTGCTCATCGGAAAATATTTTAAGCGTTGGTTAGTTGTATGGTGAAACCACACTGTTAACCTAAATATAACGTATCTTGTCTAATTTCTGATCTAACATAAACAAGTTTTGAAATGACTGATGTCAGTGCTTCAAAATTTCAGTCTTAATTTGGTTATCCGTTTTTTTCTTTCTATTCAGATAACACAAAGCATACTTCCTACTTTTATATCCCACGTTAAGGAAAAACATGTCCTTTATCGTCTAAACATCTTTTTGAAAGGACAATGCTACCATATATGAATAATGTTGACTGTAATAACATAATTTACTGTGGTGTATCAAGATATAACTGTTACTATTGTGAATAAATGTTTAGGAAAAGTTACTGTGGTGTATCAATGTTTAGGATTATGACTGTGGTGTATCAATGTATAGGAATGTTACTGTGGTGTATCAATGTATAGAAATGTTGCTGTGGTGCATCAATGTATAGAAATGTTGCTGTGGTGCATCAATGTATAGAAATGTTACTGTGGTGTATCAATGTATAGACAAATTACTGTGGTGTATCAATGTTTAGGAAATGTTACTGTGGTGAATCAATTTGTAGAAATGTAACTGTGGTGCATCAATGTATAGAAATGTTACTGTGGTGTATCAATGTATAGACATGTTACTGTGGTGTATCAATGTTTAGGAAATGTTACTGTGGTGCATCAATGTATAGCAATGTTACTGTGGTGCATCAATTTGTAGAAATGTAACTGTGATGCATCAATGTACAGAAATGTTTTGTGGTGCATAAATGTGAAGAATGTATAGACAAACTGCTGTAGCGTATAAAGATTCTATCGTAAAAAACAAAAATTTGCTACATTAAAAAAGTACAAGGTGACGGCTAAAAAATTAACAAATTGTGAAAAGAAATGAAACAAATATACATATTAATATTTACACAGTTTCTATATTCATGATAGACCAGATATACAGGCACACAGAGAATGCTAATCATTATATACTCCATTTGTACACGGCAAACTTCTAATACAGCAAGTACCGTATAAATTGCATACACATGCCGTTTTCAAACCAGTTATAACATCAGAGAACTTTCACTAGGTTGGAAATTTACAAATGAAAACAAATTCCAGATTGAGTGCAACAGATATGAATTATTCACTCCGTAAAATGTCATTAGCGACGCTAGGCCGGCCAAAGTGTTGACGTTTAGAAAGTTAGATTAAAGTAACAAGTTAGGGACAAGTACTTGACATGTTTCTCAGCGTGTGATTCTTAGGTTACGATTGAGGAGCAGTTTAAGGGAGACAACTCGCATTACCAAAAAATCTTAAACATGACAAAAAACAGACAACTCGTTCTACAAAATAAACAATTGCATCTCACGGTGTCTATTTGTTACGAGTAAAAAATCGTTATTGAAATGAATTTTAAAGGAATCAGTGATTTAATTTTCTTCTACAGCAATTGCATAGACAAACAAAAAAGCTTAAACACAGCGTAAATATAAAATAAAAGCAGAAAAAAAGCAAACCACATGCACTACCTTGCATTCTAATTTTGTGTAGGCCAATGCCATTATGGACATGCGTGGTGGAATGGACAGGTAAACGAATGTTTTTTATTTAACACACAAACAAGTGCAGCTCCTCATCATCAACTTTCATCGCCACCTTTTCTACACTTATATCTAAAATAACAAGGACACATCAGCCGTAATGGCTAGCGAGTTTGGTTTGGTTTAGTATTGTTTAACGTCCTATCAACAGCTATGGTCATTTAAGGACGGGTGCCAGAGAGAAGGCTGAGGATGTCCATGATTTAAAACGAAATATCATCAATTTGTTGCACCAACGTAAAAATACATTAACAATTTTGAAAAACCAGATTCCATTTCACAATACATTTAACAAGAATAGCTTAAAAAACAAATCTTCGTAATGCTCAGAATGAACACCACTAATTTAAGCCACTTACGAACTCTTTCATGAAATGTAATCAAAAACGTGGGAGGCCTTTGTTCTCCCATTATGACCTATGCAGTTTATTTAGACTACGGCGTAACTGATGTCAATTTGTATCTAGTCTTTGCTATTATACATAGGACTTTATTGAGAGTACTTTTAAAAGTTTATTACTGAAATAATTGATACCACCCAATCCACATCAAAATGGATTTAAAATTTATAATATTCAAAAATGAATTCAAATATATGTATATTACTGAGAAAGACTTTTCCCCCATCATAAACTAACTAGTTTATTTGACTAAGGCGTAACTGATGTTAACATTTTATCTAGACCATGTTGTTACACACATTAATGTATGACTCATGTTGTTACACACATTAATGTATGACTCATGTTGTTACACACATTAATGTATGACTCGATTGAGACTACTTGGTAATTGATATCACATAATCCATATCAAAATGGATGTTATATTCAATATTCAAAAATGAATTTAAATATTTCTATAATTAAACTAAGTCACAATTTATATAACAATGGCTACCAATATAATATAGATCTAGCAACTTCACAAGATACGCATTGTTACATTTTGAAATTTAGTTAACGTGTCGTTGGAGTACTTTTTGTAACATTTTCCTGCACTGTGATTTCTGCGATCATATTTTGTTGTGAATACATCTTGTGATTCAATAAATAAACAAAAAGATCTGTCTGTGCCTTCACGACTTTGCAGCTAATACGCTTAACTCAAACGATGGCATGCCTAGTTTACCAGCTGGGTAATTCGAGACACATACAGATCAAGTTATAATAGAAGATAAAACCTATTTCAAACACGTCTAAGTTCTATAAATCATGCAGAGAAAGCCATATAGATTATCTGCGTCTAATCCGAACCAGGATTGCGGAATCAATTCCTAGTCACGGAAATGCTTGGTCGCTAAGGAATACCTTCACAACACAAGCAGGTCGTTATCTCCCCCTAAAGTCGATTCCGACCTTTTATATCTTGGCAAGGGGAGTACTAATGATTGTACCTTCGCATGTCAGTGCACACATATGTAAGATGCACAGATAAAAGACCAAGGGTATCGAACTGATTTACATATACAAGCGTCTAATGAACAACGATGAACGTAGAAGTGTGCCATGCAAGTTTTTAACATCGAGTGCTTGCATGACATTATAGTGGTCATAGAGCGGTAATTACACTGATTAAGAATGAAAATAAATACTAATTTACTGTTGACTCGAACTTGTTCAAATAAAGTCTTGAATGTTTTATAGGTAATTTTATACGTAATTATCTTCAAGAGCCCGGGATTGGATTATATAACACAACCTGGGATTATATTAGATTAAACATGCAGTCTCTTAACGAGAGAGAACCTAATAAATGACATTGCCTATTTATAAAGCATTCCAATAAACTATTTTTAATTCAAACGTAACACGAAATGCAGTATTGTATTTCAATCACAATTTCGGAATAAACCATTAAATTAAACAAACCCAACACAATGCTTTCTTTTCTACAATTATGCTATTGTTGCATTGAATCCAATATTAACTATTTTCTGTATATAACTCATCATTCTAAATGTGATTATGTAATCTATATTTTAAACATTGTACAGCATATTAAATATAGAATTATAGAGAAACACTTATGTAAATAAGTTAGTATTTAGGCTGATCTATTTTAAGACAGATTTTTATGTTTCCACTGAACATCAATAAAATTGGTGAACAATATCAATCAGCAAGCAATTAATTGTAAACAAGAAATTATTTTCTTACCAAAACCAAGCATAACATGCAGAATGAGAAAAGACATGTTTTAATCATCAAATAAAGTTAAGCAAAACTTCACTCACCTGCTGATTCGAATTAAGGGCTGGTTGTGATGACGTCATTCTCTCGATCGAGTCATCGTCGTTGAGGAGCTTAGCATTGCTTGGATTTGATAAACCTGGAAGACTGGTAGTATCACTCTGTTCCGCCTCGTTCGAGGATTTGCACTCCTCCAAAGTCTTTACCACGCAGGGAGGGGGACTGGTGCCTTTACTGTCCTCGCTGTTAGCATCACAGTTGTCTCCCGTGCGTCTGTTGTTCGTCACACTGACCTCCAACATGTCAACACTCCGGGCGAAAGCATCTCGGAGGTTGATCGAGTGGAAGGACACAATACTTCCCGTTCGCTTGGCCCTTTCAAGGGCGTCTCGTCGCTTCAACGCCTTTTCGCGACGCATCTGATCTTTATAAAACTCAGCAAAATTGTTAACTATAATGGGGATTGGAAGCGCAATAACTAGAACACCACATATACAACACACGCTGCCAACGATCTTCCCTGGCACGGTCGTGGGGAATATGTCACCGTACCCAACAGTCGTCATCGTAATAGCAGCCCACCAAAACGTCTCAGGTATACTAATAAATTTCGTTTTTTCTACATCTTTTTCCGCAAAATAGGCCAAACTTGAAAACAATAATATAGAAATTGCTAAAAACATAAGTAAAAGCCCCAGCTCTTTGTAACTTCTCTGTAGAGTGTAGCCTAAAGACTGCAATCCAGTTGAGTGTCTGGCTAACTTCAAAATTCTTAGGATTCTCATTATTCTGAAAATTTGCACCACTCTGCGAACATTTTGAAACTGCTCTGTCGTATGCCTATTCGTTTCAGTCAAACCCAAACTTATAAAATACGGCATAATTGCTAGCAAGTCAATAATATTTAAAGGTCCTTTGAAAAACTTCCATTTGTTTGGTGATGCCCAAAATCTTGCCAGGTACTCGAGCGAAAACCATCCTATACAGACTGCTTCAATCAAAGCTAACTTTTCGTTGTCGCCGTTGGCCTCCTGGAAACTGGGTATAGTGTTTAATGTGAGGGCGATCGTGGAGAGGACGATGAACAGGATTGACACTATGGCCACGACCTGAAAATGTGGTTAAAAACTACATGACGAATGCAATCTGTTGACATCACAAACCTTTGATTTCAGCGGAACGATGCAAAATAACTTCAGAATGACCAATAAGATGCGTAATGGTTCAGTTTAGTTGGCGTCTTGTTGAATTATTCTAAGTTATTTTCACGTTGTTCCACTGAGTAAGGTAATATAAGACTCCGATAAATGTATTTAATTAGACATCATATCCACAAGGTAGGTACGTGTTAGTCACTTTTAGATGGTTTCCCTTTGTTTTGCTTCCAGCTAACTAACAAAGAGTTTAGCTGCATTGTTAGTTGGGATACAGGTAGGTGTGTGTCGTTTCTACAATGCAATCATGTTACAAGCAGGGCATCAGATAGATAGATACAGACAGACAGGGCGGGCGGTCTAAGTAGATACAGACAGACAGGGCGGGCGGTCTAAGTAGAGACAGGAGGTATGGTGGATTTAGTCAGGAGCTAAAGAGGATAGACGCTAGCGAAAAGATGAGGGCGTTTGTGTTGTATACGCAGAACGACCATGAATGGTTATACTAGTTGTTGTGCTAACAATTCCGAGTATAGCAACAGTAAAGAAGTTAGAGGCTGTAAGAAACGCTGAAAGTATAGAGCAGATGTACACATCAATACGAAACACTTCCGGTGGCCCGCAGTAAATGTGCTGGCAACACGCGAAAACAAATATTATTCTTAGTCGTTGCTTTTGACTAGTTGCTATTGACGAAGATTTAGAAAAGAAAACCTAATTAACATTAGGTAGACTATTAAGTCCGTTGTTGGACCATTGAAACTGAACAACTGTTTCGCTTGACTAAATACTTTGACAAATATAGACAAAAATAAGAAACTGTTTGATTTTAAAGAATGGCTTCTTCCCAAAATATTTCGGAGAATGGAGTTCACCAACCGAAAACTTTATTAGAATATAAAATGTTCTCCAATAAAATTAATCGTAAACGAAATACATTATATGTTCAAAAATGGCTGTTTCTAATAGATGATACAATGACTGATTTCAAAATACTCTAAAATTGGATTAAAGTTACGTTTGAGTTAAGTTTAGCGTCCGAACTACACTACCTATATATACTCTTTCACAAACCATTAATTCAATTCTGGAAATGCGAGATATTTAAGGAGTTCCATCTTAAATTAGAAAATAATTGTATTTCTGATCTAAATTTACTGCCTATTTTGCTTTGAAAATTTCGAGAAAAAAAACCACTAAAAATTTCGAGCATCTATGTTTATTAAAAGCATGCTTAGAAACGTAAAACCATGCAGTTTATGATAAAAAAAAATCAAAAATATCACTTAATATTTACCTTTAGAAACATATTTTTTCTAAAAATGCTTATTTGCTTAAATATCCATTTGACTTATATGCCTTAAGAAGTCTTAATATGTGAGTTAACATTTTAGTTTTGTTCGGAGATACATATTGATTCTGAAAAAATAAAGCGCTTTTCGATAAAATAATATACAAAAGAATAGATGCGGCGGCTCAAAAGGTTATATATTTTAACGACTCCAAATTCTAAGTTCTATGCTTTCTCAAAATATAAAATCAGTAAAAATACTAACTATTTTCTGTCACAAGAATGAAAATAGAAACGATTTCGTTATCAATCTAATGTTTATAAGTTCTATATGATGTGGGTTAACGAGGCGGGAGGGAAAGGAAACATGCGAGGGAGTGTGGAGGAGGCATGCTAGAAAAAGAGTTGAGTTATAGAGAAAAGGAAATCAGAAACTGCAATAAGAAGCAAAATTTGGAAACCATCGTTAGTGCAAATATGTGAATTATCACAAATGAGGCTCTGTAGGGGATGAGAAAATATATGTTTTCAAATAATTTTGACTTAGAGTATATTTAACATTGATGATTGCCATAATGCTTCACAAACCTTTGTCTTTTTCAAGCATATGTTTTGTTTTTAATATTATTTCATATCCTTTTAAAAATCCCAGTTTACAGGCCTCAAATAGCATGTGATCAACATCCTTAAATAAGCACTCGTGTTAATGAAATAATCTCCTGATAACTATGTTATAAATCAATAAACGTGAATACATTCTTAAATCAAAGGTAAGTAATGGCAATCTATGGAAATAATAACATAATATGAATAGTCTTATATAACAACTGATAACAACGATGTAATGATACTTACCATTGTAATAAAACTTACAATGTAATGATATTTAACAATGTAATGATACTTATAATAATGTAATGATAATTACAATGATACTTACCTATGCATTAATACTAACAATGCAATGATGCTAATTTAGACTAAATAAAAGCGAAATGAAAATCTGAATATTGATCAGAGATTTAAGAACTGCATGATTTGGCCTGTTTTTTAAAGTAAAATCACTGAAAAATCAAATGATTTTATTTTCAAAAGCTCGTGGAAAACGTATTTATTTCCTTGTCATATTCATCCCATGAATATTCATTATTAGGCTCATTACATCTTTTTGGCCATGAATATTCATTATTAGGCTCATTACAATAGTTTTGGCCATGCATATTCATTATAAGGCTCTTTTCATCGTTTGGCCATGAATATCCATTATTAGGCGTCTTTAAATCGTTCGATAGGCTGCTTTATATCTTTCATGCAAAGATCAATATTGTTAAAAATTGAATAACTCATAGATGAGCATATTCTATCCATACAAAATGCATTCATATGGAATCGTATGGCAATTCAAAACATGCCTCTAAACAGACAGCTAAGATTGTACAATTATTTATGTTGAGCTGCAGGTTCAGAGATTTTGCTACCATTTTCAGTTATAGAGGCATCAAATGAATATCAATTTTTCAAGATTTTCAAGATATTACCTAAAGTCAGGTATAGGGTTTGTTTGTTTCCCCACCAGGAAAATCATGGAAAGTGAAACCAAACCCATCACTATAGATAAATCCACATGTCTAGATTAACGAAGTATCTTAAATCATACTATAACTCATAAATCATTAATAATTTGAACTCAACCAAATCATCTGGGATTTTTTAAAATTCATGTTATTAAGATGTTTTTTCCAAAAATAAAATAAAATAGAAGATGTTTTACGAACATCCCCTTATTCTCCAACAGTTGTTTATACCGATTTGGATTACTGCCTTTTTGACTCCTTGCATCACCGATGAGTTCTAGCCGGACGAAACAGCTGTATGGTGCAGTGCAAATAGTTTTTGGCAAAATGGATCTATTACCGAATTTTAAAGGTACAATTAAATGTGTGTCCTACGTTCCTCTTTCAAATAACTTTGTCATTTTGGAAGAAACTGAGATCTGGTAAGGCCTCTGAATGGAGTCTGATGCAAACGTAGAGCTTCTGGGCTGCTGCATAAATCATCTTACACTCTTTATGTACAGACGAGAGGTGGCATTGCGATAATTTTCTGAGCAACGATGATGCTGAAATGTTTTACTTAACTCATCAGCAAGAAAGTTTATTCCCTGTTTTTCAACTTCAATGTCATGTATTGAACAGCCTTGTCCTTAAGTCTTTGGAAGTATTTTGCCTTTTAGGGATAATAACATTACCCATATGCTCATTCAATACCAGTATATTTTGACACATTAAATGTTCTGATCTATTAACACGATGACTTTGACACAATTTTTATTTTGTTTTGTACTTTTGTTAAGGTGACTGATACAATAGGTAGTGGTTGTACTCTTCGATTTTGACTTCGGCACAGTTAACACTGTTCTGTACCGCTATAGTTGGACACAACAAGTAGCTGCTATAATCCTGAATTCGACACAACCAGTTGTTTTGTACTACTAAAATCCTGAATTCGACACAACCAGTAGTTTTGTACTACTAAAATCTTGAAGTTGACGCAATATGTAGTGTTTTACTACTATCATCCTCAATTTGACACGCTAAGTAGTTTCGTTCTACTTTAATTCCAAATTCGGCACTACAAGTAATTTTGTAGTGATTGATTCCTGATTTTGACACAATAAACACTGCTCTGTAGTGGCGGTTAATACACTTTAACCAAATATGGACATTTCGGTCCTGCTAAATAAGATAAACCATATCGTTATTTTCGAGTAATTATAGTTTTTGATTTGATGACACCGCTGGATGTGTCAGGGTTGAAGGTTGTAAGCTCACTGCCATACAAATTAATCAAGAAACCTCATTAGGTATACGTTCATAACATGATATTTAACAAATTAGAAAATTAAATGTGATTTCATTCGTTTAAGAGACAACGTAATTGTATCCATGATGTCAAATCGTAAGGTTGGCATTCCTGCGAAAATTTGGTCACAGTGATGACGTCATAGTACGATATTATGTGTCATCACTTTTATTCATATTTATGAATTGATGTGAGAATCACTCAGCCCTGTGAGAGAATTACAGTGAAATTCAAAACTCACTACAGCACATAAGTAAGGTTAAAGTCTACACTGTGACGCATGCGTGTATAAACTGTAAATGACGTTGTTAGGCGATACAACATTGACTTAGCGCTGGCGTTTCATTAGATGCCAAACCAGTGCACTTTTTAAATGATGTAAACGTGACAATTAATTCCGTTAATTGTTTATGAACATATTAAACAATGCATTTGTTTTTACAACATTGAAACAGGTCATGTTTATGGCATTTTATTTCAATGTGGTTATTCACGAAAACATAACTCCCAAAATCATAACAATATATACACATATCTGTGAACAGACTACCATCATTTTACACAAATATATCATTGAAGTAACTGTTATTTAAAACATGACCAAGCAAAACAGATATCTTTTTTTTTCCAAATGAAATTGGACATTATCTAGTTATTTAGACGTAATTCATCAGGACATTTTTAATAGCACGATGATTTAGCTATGCAATCTAGCAATATTGTACACTAGCTAGGGGTCGCAATCTAGCAATATTGTACACTAGCTAGGGGACGCAATCTAGCAATATTGTACACTAGCTAGGGGACGCAATCTAGCAATATTGTACACAAGCTAGGGGACGCAACCCGTTGATATTAACACTTCATAGCGGACGTTATACAGCAATATTTTGCCTCGTCCAAGGGTTAATGTCCAGCAAAAGCTTTAAATTGGCCTGGGGAGGGAATCCGGCATTATTTTCACACCAGCCGAGGGAAATAATCCAGCAATATTTACGCCAACTAAGGGACGTACCTCAGAAACTTTTACACTATATTAGGGTTAAATCCAGCTATCTTTGACTACAGCCAAGGGGTGGAATCCGGAATATTTTACACTAGCAAAGGGATAGAATTCCAGCAATATATATGGAGGACGCTATCCAGGTAGACTAGGTAAGGGAAGGAATCCAGTAATTTTTAACACTGGGTAAGGGAGGCAAACCATCAATATTTAACACTAGATAAGGGATGAATTTCAGATATACTTTTTATACTAGCTAAGGGACGGAATCCAGCAAAACATTATCATGTAGCACGTAGTGTTGTGTTACGTTTAGCGTCCGACACATACACTAAAGAATTCCCAATATTGCCTTGGTAATAAGCACTAGATTCAGGTGTTCGTCATTACTTACATATGTAAATATATACACAAATAAACTTAACAGAAATATTTTACATTTTAAACATTTTTTGATATTGTTAAGATTTGCCTTTTTCTTTGATGCTTGTTTTGCATGTGGTTTTATATCTATTATTTCATAACTGAATCAAGGCAAGTTTGGGAATATCATATTACATTTGTTATATTTGAACTTTCTATGAAACGTATTAGTTCACATAGTAGAAACTCACACCTTACCGTACCTGGCCTAACTTATCCCAACAAATTTCTCCCGGAGTCTGCAAAAAATTAATAAGGAAAAATAATGAAACATATGAAAGAGGAGTTTATTGCATCCGCTTTCGTAGCAAGTATCCGATGAGTCTAATTTGAGAATAAACAAAATCGAAATGTTAGTACCACTAAGAATATAAGAAAGAAAAATGCAATGAAATCAGAGATGATTTACAGCTACAAGCAGAGAGTCAGATGAAACAGGCTGCCATCCGACATTATGTGAAATCAATACAACAATAAGACGTATCAAATTTTATTTTACAAGCCAATTACGAGATAAAATAATTCTGCGATCTGTCGGGAGCTTGTCTGACATAACGGCGCTGATTCACCGCGAGATTTTTCTTATTTTCCCAATTAGGCGATTATGGTTGGCCCTAAAGGGGCTCGGTAGTCAATTTGAAGTGCTCAGCTTGATTTGTGTTCCCCTTGGCTTCCATAAACTGTCTTCTTCAAGTCATAGCGGTATGATTTATTGCTATGTAGCACGCCATATTATTCTGGGGTAGTGTCTAGCGGCGTGGATACCCATACGGGACAAATCATTTTGTATAATGGTTTGGCACGTTATGGAGTCCCTTTGCGAACATCTGCTATCTTTGCAGTGAAGACGCTTTCGCTAAGATCTCGGGCTAAACACTAATAGCGATATTGAACCAACGAAAGGAATACATGGACCTTAATGATAAATGCATTATGGGTCGTTGCTGTTCGTTTTGTTATTTTGTGAAACGAAGATTTTGTTTTCCTTAAATAGAAAGAAAATCAACTACGTTGTCAACACAAAAGGACATATCCTCCGGATAAAATAAAACACTAAATCTGGTAGTTCCAAAATGTACCACAAAGTCAAGAAACAATGACCAATATGAAAGCTGGTCGATACAAATGTACCACATCGTCAAAAAACAAGGACCAATCTGAAATGTTGTCGATAAAAATGTACCACATCGTCAAAAAACAAGGACCAATCTGAAATGTTGTCGATAAAAATGTACCACATCGTCAAAAAACA
>JAUMHH010178451.1:0-15311 GCA_032359455.1 Chlamys rubida
TTATCCTTGTATATATATGTTTATTTTGAACTGATGAGCCGTAAGGTTCAAGGTAATAAAGAACTGAACTGAACGTCAGAACTGAACGTATGTATCGCTATAATTTGTCTTGGCTATTGCCGATCCATAATGATTACAATATAACACATGCACATATGTATTTCCCACATTAAGGTTACGTAATCTCTCTACTCTCGTATGTTTTTATATATATACTCTAGTGAAGAAATGAAGCTAATGTATTCGACCTACCGGATTGGGACTTGTTAGGGCGCCCGGGGAGCTTTGGAGACACAGATACAGTCTTAACGACCTGATGGGGCCATGATTACACGTGTTGCACCGATTAATCGGCAAGGGCCCTCGAGAAGCCCTTTGTTTAAAGGGAGGAGGCAGAAAGCACCGGCAAGTTAAATTTATTTCACGATAAAAAATGCCATTTGTTTTTACAAGTTTAGTTGTGTACTTCGTATGTCAAATAATTGCCTCGATCGCCAGCTTCAAATTAACTACAGTAAGTCATTGATTTCCCCTTAGACTGAATTTCTTTTACAGCTTTAATACAGTTATTTAAAAAATTAGACTTTCCGATTTCTTTCAGTCAATTTTGTTTTATGAATATATATTATGTGAGTATTTCATGTAAATAAAATCAATACTGTAAATACATACACCCAAAACCCTGTTTCTGGTTTTATATATACATACATTTTTTGGGGGGAGGGGATGGGACACAATGTTTTAATTTATGCTAATTTTGAAGGTTTAAGATATAAGCTTTGTGTTGTTATTGTGTACCATGTTGTTAATTTATATATATATGTTTAACTATTCGAAATTGTCAACAAAACATCACAACTGCTTGTACTATCAAATGTGGGTTTCTGTGTTTTGGTGCCGACAAACTTAGTAACGAGAATTAAAATTTGCTAATTTTTCGTATTATTGAGGCGAAAAAGACGAAACAACGGGAAAACGATATTTTTCTTCGCCAAAAATAACTAGATGAGAATTATAGGTCGCTAATATAATTATATAATGAGCGTGTATTATTTCTTCCTTCCGAGTTTATTTTGTTGTCTTTTTGTAATTTCGTGGCAAAAAGACGAACGGGCAAGAATACAAAAAATACATCTATGATATCTCCTCTTTTCGGGGCAAACAAACTGCACAAAATAGCTTTCGTACAAATGTAATACACCGAGTGTAATTACGTTGACATTTTCTTTACTGGCGAAAGTTTTGAAGTTGAAAGCGGTTTGGGGATATTTTGATGAAGATTTGGTAGGGAATCGCTACGGATATAGAAAAAGAAGACTTTAAAAAGGGGCGACTTTAAGCGAGATGACAAATGAAATGACCATCATGATATCGATATTATTAATATGGTCTGAGTCTATCACCAGATCAGAGATGTTCCGAGTACTAGCAAATATATCATAGATATTCCGAACATCATGTAAGCCTACCACCAAAGTATTAAAGACGTTCCGAGTATCATACCCGAGTATTTTTAGACTAAAGGCAAATGTTTGATATTTTTATAATATATAAAAAAAAAATAATAAATAAACATTATTACATAAATTATTATTGCTTATAATTTTACATATATGTCAATGATCAAGATGTTTGTGGATTTTCTGCATCTTAATGAAATTGTTTTCCATTGTCTTCCATTTGTTAAGTTGCTTTGTCAATGTTTTTAATCAACAATGTTCACAATGTTGCGCAGGCAATTGACACGTTAAACTATATGTACGAGAAACCCTCACTTAATCCATCATTGCACGGTGCATTATGGAAACCATCAGCAAATATCAAAAACGTGTCCCTTGAAGTTTGAATAGTTCGTTTTGTCTCTTCAAATAGCATTTTATGGTTTCTGTATTCAATAGACTTGTGTTTAGGGGCGGTTCATGAAGCTATTCTGCTTTCTATAGATAAAACGGAAGATGATTGGAAGAAAAGCGATGTAAACTTCTCGCCGAACAAAAGCCAGCAGTGAAACTACATGTCGTTTGTACATGCCCGATTTCATCCTCACCCACCTGTTAAAGGTAAGGTATTGAAACCACCTTAGTGTAGTTTACACAATGTCTTTTATGGGCTATGTGGAAAATCCAAGCATTTTCTCAATTTCGTAGAAAAAAAGCTTCAAATCTTTACAATCAACTGAAAGATATTAGTGATTTTCACAAAATAACAGTTTTGTACCTGTCGTTCAGATCAAGCATTTTATTTTCTGTTTAAGAGTGAAGAGTGTATTAGTCGACTCCAGCATACGAGCCCAGCCTTAAATACATTTAGGTACAAACAAATCAAAATAGCAGCAAACACATGTTTTTTCTCTTTGTGCTTTTCTTTGTCCATTTATTCAGCGGGATTTCTGCAAGTTTCAACAAATACAGAATGTTGATAACGGCACTTATATCGTTTAAAATGTATGTTAGAAAACATTTTTAATAAGTAATGGATATTTTTTATCGAATTAAGAAAAAAATGCACCCCGCCCTATGTTTCAACTTAGAGGAAAGTGATACGGAAACGCTTCGCACAAAGTGGTACGGGTCTGTTCTAGTTCTGGTTTAGTGCTTGCATACACTGTATTTTTCTTGCTTATTTTCTTTAGAAAATTAAACAATTTATATCAATACTTCCAACCCGCCGTGACAACATAATGCATTTTTGCTTTTTCTGATAATTTCAGAATATTTAGTATTCATAATTATTTCAACACTATCGATAAACATCGCTTTTGAAAAATTGCAATTATTGTCAGGAATCCACCCTAAAATATATATAATATTTCTAAACTTCAATGTAATACAATATACATCACACCAAGCGCCAGAGAAAAATATTGGCCGTTACCAGATGAAATCGATAGCCTCTGGAAACGGCAGCTGTAAATTGCTCGAAAATTACATCATAATCGATCGAATTTAACGATTGATTTATTCAAATTAATTCAAATAATCAAATCCATTCTTAAAAATCCAATGATATAAACCAGTAGCCTAAAGGCTGTTCCTGATTGACTATTGTTGACTGAAGGTGACGTGTATTGTATCCATGTGTCATTTACTATATTGAAAAGAAATAAAATGAAAATGTCGTATCATGTATTTTGTATTGCGCATAATCACCTTACAAGTATTTGAACTATTTTAGTTAATTGGATTTTGTATTTGTATTTTTCTGATCACCAAGTTTTTGATTTACAATTTGTGTCAGAATCCACATGTATTGTTTCTCAATACAATGTAATTATTGTGTCTGTCGTATTGTTTTCTCAATCTGTTGGTGCTGACTTCGGATCGCTATTCTATTAACGTGAACAGGGATGGGAACAATAATTTTCGGTTTTCCGGAAATTTCATTTGGAGTGCGACCGTGAATCATTCCAGCCTTCACTCTCTTCCATTTCGCTCTGCGATTCTGGAACCAAATTTTCACCTGCACTTCACTAAGTTTTAAATTGTGTGCGATTTGAGATCTCTCTGTGAGCGAGAGGTATTTTTTACTGTGGAATTCCTTCTCCAATTCTAATAATTGTTCACTGGTGAATGCAGTCCGCCGTCGTCGCATTTTTACACTTGTAGTTATAGTGTCTTTTGTTCTTTCGAGCGAGTCCGTGTTTTTGTGGGCAGAATCCGTATCCGTGTGTACCGTTCGCTCATCGTCCGTTTCGTCGTCTACAATGTCCATTTCATCTGTATCAGTATCCGGTTCCGGTTGTGAAGCGTCATAGTGCTTTGACTCGGCGGAGTGATCTGAAAAGAGAGAACAGTGAACAAATGTCAGAAATATGAAACCTTTTTTTTGTCATCGTTTCAATTTATCCTCGAGTCTGTCTTTAGATTTGAAATCGCCATATATACCCCACTACATAAGAAATATGATGCTATGTATAAATGTCCGAACATATTTAGGCAAATCGTTATTTCCAAATGAATCTCGATAAGAAAACGAAATATCTCTTTCACAATCCTACATTATATCAATTGATAGGTCCGAACATTACTAATACGTCTACATTCATAAACTATATTTCTAAAATTTAGTTGGTTTAAAATGCAATATGTGCATTTTAATCAAACTTTCTGATGCGTTATTTATATATTTGTTCATTCATTAAATGAAATTTGTTAGGCAATCGGTAAGTAAACTCAAAAAGGTGATAAAATTTTTTATTCAATTAAAAAAAAAATCCTGATGTTTCTACAGACGTTTAATGCCTAATGAAAGTGAAAAGCTATTAATTTATGAAACTCAAACTTACAAAAAAAGGAAAGGAAAAAATACTAAAAAATAATCCTAAAAATTAATATCGATACATTGATTGAATTGTTTTACGCGTAACTTAAAGATTGGTCTTGTAAGCTAATAACTCTATTATAGAAAATACACGCATTAACGTTATTCCGTACCGCTCTTCCTCTTTAACACTGAAACGACATTATACGAGCAGACGACAGCTTTCTCCGTACAGGACGACCGGGGTTTATCTACATGGAAGGGACAATACAACGGAAGAACGAGGACTGATATAATCCCGAGATTACGGCAACAATTAAATAAAGATCCTCAGATATCACTCAAATGTCCATTACTACGACGTCCCCAATTTTCACGAATATATTTCTGCGGTAGAAATCTCGTTAAAACCATACCATCCGTTCCGTGTGTCCGTCGTGTGGGCACAAAGACACTATACATGTTGAAAGCATCTCAAGATGAGCATTTCAACCAGATCATCCCATCCCATAATTGAACAATAATTGTTCTTTTGATGAATCTGTTTCTAATTTCTAAACGCCTTCAGGTCTATTTATATAGTGAGATCCGTCTCTTGACGGACGACACGGGGCCCCTTACATAGTCAGGGAACCTTGGATGGTATTACCCGTTTGAATTAAAATGATATAATACATTATCAATACAGCCGAATCGTGTATAGAAATTAAAGAATGATACTATCGGTGGTAGCTATTGTTAAAATGATACTCATTATTATTGGGTTCACTGGTCCCGTTCAACTGGGGAGAATGTTGGCCCAAAATTAGTTTAACATTGAAACGGACACCATGTTTAGGCGCCTCCCCTCCCGTTAGAAGTGAATCTGATCTGATATGTGTTCGCTCAAATACAATTGTTGTAGCACTGTTATGACAAGTATTATGTTACCCTTCAATCTTTTTCATTATATGATATCATTATGAATGTGGCTTGCTGTTAATTATACGATATTGTTATTAATTAAATCATATTAAGCTGTGGTTTAAAGTAGCACTTACATTCGTCCGTCATATTAATGTATTCCGTTAATTATATTTACTGTATATTTTATATACCAATTAAATAAAGCTTACTTAATACGAAAAAACCGAGTTCACGTAACGATTGAAGAAAGTTAAGTTATCAAAATGTTCGATTAAAATTTGAATACAATTTCTAAATAGTTTGTAATATCGTGTAGGCAAGCGATGTTGTGTATATAAGGAATACAACAATACACAAACCACGACGGCTAGAAGTGTTTTCTGTTGTAATGTACACACGTTCCGTGTCACAGATGCACCCTATTATATCATTTATATTTATTAAGTTAATTGTTTTTATCCCTTTTTTCTGACAACTAGTTACTTACTGATTTAATTTTACAACATCGAAAAACTGATTATGACAATCAGATTTCCATGTCTGTTGTATAAACTGATGTTGATTTTTCGATTAACGTCGTATCTTGTGTTCAATAGCATGGTTTTGCCGTTAATTAAAATCTGACGGGAAACAAGAAGTTACAAATGAAACTCCAGTGTTTTACAGGCATCGCTATATTCGTAATATCTTTATTTGATTAGCAGTAACTAACTTAAATGGGCATAATCATGTACTGAACAATTATATAAACATGCTTAAACAACATAAATCTTACAGGTAATTGAAATCAAAGCATAAACGACGCTTACACTCCAAATGTTCGAAATTCGATCGCATTTAAATCAAATCAATTATCTTGTTTTCAGGTGTTTCCTTATTTGTATAGACCAGCACAGCTCAATGCTATCATATTATATATGTTGTCATTCCATTTCAAAATTTTAATGTGAAAAGTAACACTGCAATAAATGCATTTCATTCAAAATATTTTCTATTATGTCGACACCTTTCTTAATCAGTACAATATCAAATCCAGTTAGCTCGCTGTATCTCGTCTGTTGGTGTTATAATTATTGTATTTTCCTTACAACGTCTGAACCAGACATTCTAATATTCTAACTCATGTGTCTTGGTTCTTCCATAATCACAGACTATCACGGAGATTGTGTTTAAAAATTATTGACAACGGTTGGTGATTTTTTTTTCGTAACATTTGAATTCAATCAATGCTTTGACAGATGGCCATTACGCGAATGGTTGAGTTCTGGGTTTCTGGATTTCGTACGGGTGTAGGATTAATGCAAATAGTCTTTGTTTATATAATAACCAACTATTTCAGTGTTTATGAAATACTCCACAGGCGAAACATCATCACTTTCTCCGAAACTACGTTTCAATCCAGAGAACTGAATGCAATATGAATAAAAAATATAAGTTTTAATCCTTCAAGCTATCATTTTTAATTTCACCGAAAATAGCAAAATACTGCTTGCTTAGGTATCCTCTATATTTGCAATAATTACTCATAATTAATGCAATTCGTGTTTCCGTATTCGTTAATTACGTGTCGTGGAGAGGTAAGCCTGATTTAACTGTGTCTAGTTAACAACATAAAAGAGAAGGAACAATTTTTGTCAAATATCAAATTTAATTTAATATTTTTGTAATTAATAATCGTACTCAAATTATGTTCGCCGTTATTCGCAGAAACCTCTTTGAAATAAAATGATTGAAATTGTACAAAAATGTTACTGATTATAAGACTTTTTATCAATTGACTGTATTGATGTTCAGTCAATACTTAAAAGTATTTTTAAGGTTTGATAATTAACTGTTACAGATATGTACTTCATTTTGTATGTATGATGATGGATAATATATCTGAAATATGATTAGCAATGACACCCTGTCATTACTCGAGGATTAATCATAAATTGTTAGAGAAAAGTATTTACCGGTACAAGAGAGAACATAAGGCGAATTGTAACGGGCATACTTTTAAGATACTGCGTAATAAAACAGCGTATAAGGGAATGTGTATTACATTTTGACATAAGTATGCAAATATTGGTACTTCGTGTATATATGTGCACTTCTGTTGAAGTTTGATATCACGAGAAATTTACGCATAATTCAACACAGTTTTACAGTTGTTAATCTAAAGAGCAAATAAGGGAGCGTGTTTTACATTTTGATATAAGTATGCAAATATTGGTAATACATGTATATATATGTACTACTTTAAAGTTGAGAAATGTACGCATACGTCAACACAGTTGTACAGTTGTTAATCTTAAGATAGCTGTATCAATATTTATTCTTTTGAAACAGTAAGAATATACTACTTCCTTCAAATGAGACAATACTCTTTATAAATGCCTTTGTAAATACCGTAAGTATTTGAGCATTAGTGTATAAGATTTAATGCTAAAAAGAAATTTGAACAACTCCCAAAAGTCTTTTTTTTTCTTCAAAATTCAAGAACAAAATGATATTTATAATTAAAAAAAAGGAAACCAAAACATTTTAAAGTTATTAAATACCTGTAAGAATATTTGATTAAAGGGTATGCTGTTACAATGTCATGTTCTGTTTCTTCCCTTTTTGAATTTTACGACATTAAATTTGGCAATACACTATCGTTTTCCAGTATTGTTTTCAATTATTAAATCCAATACACTGTAGCAGTATAATGTGAATAAATCATTCAAACTAATGGTTTTCTCCTCCCCCCATCCACTAATCAGTGCTTGTGTGACGAACATAAAGCGTCTTAGGGAGATTCAAATAAAACTCAATTTATCGTCCATATGCAAAATGGACAATCCTCAATGCTAATTGAGATTATTCCTATTGTCCACGTGAAGACGACGGGAACGGCTTCCTCGAGTGTTTGCCCATGCACAAAGGAAACTTTGGAGGACAATTACGATCACCACAAAACCATTTGCATCTAAATTGCTTGGTATTGAGACAGTGGATAGGGAAATATACCTGGGAAATATGGTGGACATCTGCCGGTGGCCTCTTCCTGGAACATCCGTGGGACAGGACTAGTGTCGGGAGATTCGGACCCAGAGGTCTCAGGGGACCGACTCTGCACGTGCGAATCCAAACTGATGTCACCAGGAATTGGAGTTAATTTGGAGTCCAAAGATTTCGCTCCTGAATACGGAAGCATAGCCGCTAATCCAGAGAGATGCAAATGATTTCTGAACGTTGCACTGTTTGCTGCGGCAATCTGTCCACGAATAAATTGACTCTGCGCATAAGACTGCATTTGGTAGGCCATCGAGTCCGGGGCTAACATGTTAGGTGACAGTGGTGTCTGAGGAAGTCCCGTTGGAGGCATAAATACGTAACCATTGCACATCATTGGCCCGAATCGGGGATTCGTCGTGGGTGCCATTAGAGACTCGATTGAAAACGAGCCACCAACGTTTGGTCGGTGCATGTTTTTAGGGTGACGTTAAAACTCGTCAAATGTTTATTCCGTCAAATAAACATATAATTCGTAGCAAATGAGTAACTAAGAATTAATTATTAAAAAAAATTGATTTAAAATGTCACATTATCTTAAATCCATCCAATAGGAAGGAATGCGTCTTGTCATTTGAACTTGAACATCAACTGCCCTGCCCGTGAAATATACTGTCCAACATCATTTGCCCTGCCCGTGAAATATACCGTCCAACATCATCATGGTTACGCTTGTGTTCTTTTAACGTCTAACTCAGCATTCAGGTTTCGCAAGTGTCGGTGTAGTATTTGCTGTATACACATTAGACTTGTAGGTAATGTTCATACGATACGTATATAATACTCAATAGAAACATTCCCTATGGACAAGCTCGACCCGTATCATAGTTTAAAGTGTGATGTACGCAATACATCTCCCCTATAAGGTTCTGGCTGTCATCCATGACATTTCCAAACACCGAAGTGTGAAGAGAAGACATACTTTCAATTAAGTCCATAGCCCTGGTTGGTCGGACGTCTGATGGAGCACTTAAGCCCCGCCCCCTCTCATTGTGCCACTTGACAGTCCTTTATTCTGATTGGTTTATTGACTTAGATCGTAGTGATGGCTCATTGAGTGCAATCGACAGAGGATAATTATGATAAATGTTGTTCAATTTCGGATGACAAAGCGAGCTATTGAATCTGCGGACAGGCTAAATCCGTAAAGTGTAGATATAGGGCGATATTATCACACCTGTGAAACGCTACCTGTGCCTCAGGTAACACACATAGATGTAAAATGGCTCATCAAACGGGGTACACAGGTAAGACTGGCAAGCAGGGGAGCCCATTTCCAATCTCATATCCTTATAATGTTCTTACTAATGTCTTTTGCGTATTACTAAGTCGAATATCTCTTCACGCTTATTTTCATGGGGGTTCTCTGTAATGAGTTTAAAGTTGAACCCATTTGTTGTATTAAAGACATTATCGTTCACAGTTTCGTTTGTTCCTAATGACGTTTGATCTGTAGCGACTTATTTCGTAAGAAATACCCCCTATGCCTTCAACGAATCCCAAACTGAATTTGAAAATGGGGGTGTTTGATTTGTACAAAAACACCAATCAAATTAATGAATTATATTGACCATTTTATAAAGATATATATTTTCAATACAGACTACAAACATTTTGTATTCGAACAATTGTAGTCGTATAAGAAATTAATTAAAGTTTTATACTGCTAAACGACAATAAATACTTTTATCTACATTCAAATACATATGTTTTATCATAAGATAAATTATGTTTTTACAAATAAAGCCATTTTTCAATTTATCATTATTATTGCATAATGTCATTATACTAAGCTTTGATATAAATAGCAATTTAAGGTCGAAATCGTATTTATCTATTTTTAATTTTCAGTTATATTCATTTGTTTATGACAATCTGAGAACATGAAAACAGCTATGAAATGTAATTTAGATGTAAAACAAATGTTTACATGAGTAATACATAATTAAATATGATCACATGTTTGATATTTGATTAATTATGATATAATGATTCTTTTAAATTATATTACTTATCAACCAATTGTTAGAGCTGCTACATCTAAATATATTATAGATTAACAACAGTCTAAAATCATTTGCCGAAGTCTTTGTCAATGATTAAAACAATGTATATGTAAAGGTGTTGTTAAATTTTTGATTAACATATTTTCATCACATCGGACATTTGTCGATATCTGTCATACTATACTATACATTTGGTGTGTATTTCAAGTTTTACAGTACTGTAACTTTAAGAGAAAGTTTTAATTCCTATTCCGGGAGACATACAATGACCATAAACGAAGTATGACTCTATCTATTGTTTAATTTATTATTTTGAGTTTGAATAAAAGAAATCTATCAGTACAAATTGTAATAAACATATTACAATCAGGTTATAATGAATATTTTGATGTATATCCCATATATGTCCAATAAAAAGAATATCTTTCCAATACTTACCTACACTATCATACCTGAAAAGATCAATAAATGAACCTCTAAATTATATCTTTATTGTTGTTCTTTTTATATAGAATATTGAGACTTTGTGAAGATAATTATCAATGTGTTTATATGAAATAAAAATGAAAACAAAAAACGCAGCCAGAGATGATAACCTAATACTATTGGTGTGGTAACAATTCGATGGTGCCGTTAACTAGGGAATATTGAATAAGTGAGGTGTGTTGTATCACTTATATAACCTTTATGTTTTTCACTCACATATTATCAAAATATATCATATATTTTTAAAAAACTGCGATCAGAAAAATCTACAAGAAAATACCAAAGTGTCACGTCAAACGTTTACTCGAACTCAGATAAGAAACTATTAAGGAACTTATATTTTCATGTGTTTATCCAATAGCCAATTTACTACAGAAAAGTAGCCTTAACTGTACCTAGCAAATACTTTGTTTTCTCTAAAAATGATGCAAGACACACAGAAGAAATGTATAGGATAGAAATAAAACATGATATCAGCTAAAAATGTGTTGCTGTGAATGTACATATTCACTTATTGTCTCTTCGTCTCTCCATCAGTGGCTGTGGTATCCATGTTTTTCATATAGTCAGTTTATTTATATATATACATCAAATATTAAAACGATTGATATTTCCGGCCTGAATATGTACAAACAATGCATTAACTTTATTATGATATATAATTTAAAAATAAGTACTTGCCTGTCAGAAATAATGAAACTTTTAATATACCACGACCTTGCACGAATTAAATATTCAATACTATTATATTTTCTGTTGTATTACATCAATAAATTGATTTTAACTATAGCAATGCCCGCATGGCTAAAAATTAAGGGGGAGGGAATCAGGTTTTACAAACGATACGTGCGAGTAATATTATACAAAGTTGGAAATCAGTGCTTTGTCAGAACATCTGGAGAGCTTTCGACACAAAAACACACATTCGAGAGCTAATGTCAATCCACAGAGCAAACAATAGTAAATCAGGTAAGCAAACAAAATCAATAACATCATATATGAAACCACAATAGTATATGAATAAAATCGAAAACAAATTTGAAACAAAACACGGTGTTTCCAATGAGGAAAGTGTTTTGCTCATAAATGATACGCGTTAGGATGCATCCTGTAGAAGACAAACTGTAGTTTATGATGACAGACGTGTAGATCCCAATTTTAACTGAGATAATTTATTCATCGTTTGTTAGAACATGTTACATAGGAATAACCACATAATGGTCAATTATAAATAGATGTATATCTAGTCCTAGTTGGAAAGTACTCTTCATTAATAAATGCAATTTTCATTATTGACTAATATATTTATAACGGAAAAGCTAAACACAAATTAAATGATATACAATATCAACCAAAAACAGCAATATTCCGTGACATGCGAAAACTTCAGTTTTAACATAAAGAAGAAAAATAACGAAAAGCAAAATAAAGATACATGCCACAGCCACAACACTAGTGTTAGAATCGTAGCAGACAAGATGTTATTTTAATGATTGGTTTGAATCGAATATATTAAGAAACAGTGTAAACTAAATATAATGCATTTTCATTGTGCATATTAAACTGAAAGGAGATTTAATTGTTGTTTAAAATTCAAGTCTAAAAAAATAAATGGTTTTAAATAGGAAAATGTTTGCTTTCTAAATGTTTTTAAATATGTTTTTGCCTTTGTCATTTATGTAGCGATACTATATTATATTTGATATACCTTATAGTTTTATTTAGACAACACCGAACTCTTATTCACAAATCGAATAAACCAGCTCTAGCCGTCTCACTAGTTCAATCTTTGGATTTATTTTCATTGAAACACTCTAGATCTAGGCATGGCGTAGTAAATGTACAAAAAATGTAATAAAAAGCTATTTTGACAGCGCATTACCGAATATAGAAATACCTGGTCAATATAACTTTCCCCGTTTTTGTTGACGTCACCATATATAGACAATTTGTTTTCTCATATAAATATCACGTTTCGTTTACTGTCACGTGACCTTATTGTAATATTCACTTTTCAAGATAACAGGACATAGTCATCCATTACGGAAATGGGAAAATAATAGCTATATTGAAACATATATTTATTTAGGAAGAACGTTTGTTTTCCTTGGTGGTGTTTTAAGTAAAACAATACAATCTGTTTTTCGTGAATAAAAAATCAATATATGTAATATTTTAACATTCTAGTGGTCTTCATATCTGATATAATAATGATATCTAAGCTTTCATCGTGACAATGATGTTAGAACCATTTTTGCAAATAAAAAGGTTTTTATTTTTAATACAAGAAATATGTTTTCAGTTACACACATCCAAAACTTGTCCAATACATATTTTTGGTGCTGCATTTTTACTTAAAACGTGCGCACGCATGCGTAATTAATTAATTTCAATTCTTTAAAATAATACACAGTTTCAACAGTATTTCTTTTTAGATACAATGCTGAAAGGGTGTTACATAGTATTACATACACTTTTAATATAAAGAATATAAACATAAAAGCCCTCAGAAATGAGGTTTGATACATGAAGCAGCAAAGCCTCCGGTCTTTGATGATAAGGCTCACTAAGTAAGCAACGATGGTCTTTAAAGTTGAGGAAACGAAAGATATATGACGATCAATGAGACTAAATGTGATGGATAAAGCAATTAAATACATTTACTGTAAACATAGTCACATTGATTTGTTATAAGTAGAGAGACTATCCTTTTAAAAGAAACAGAACAGTAAACACACCATTTAAACAACTTAGCTCAAATCAAAGAGATTAAGAACGTGTTATACTATTGTTTAACTTTTTTCTTTTATTTCAGAATTGTCGCAAATTTAGATGTCTACATTAGAAAAAAATGCAACATAATGTTATTTAACTTTGAGGGGTACGAACCCTTACATTATCTTACAGTGTATGCTTATCTATGGTTAATACATGAAGAAAAAACACTCTCAGCATCAACACGCAAGGACAAATCAGCTTTCGAGTTCGATGGGAAAAACATGCGTAGATACATCGGCAAATCTGCTTTCTGAAAACGAAATACGATTTATTTTTTGACGCAATATAAAAAAAATACATAAAAATTACCTGAAAACATTCTTGAATTCAAGATCAGGTCTCCTGGCAAATGAAGTAAATCAATATACCGTAGATTGCTTACTTTCTAAGCAGACTTGATTTCGTAAACTGACCACTTGATATAATGTACTTCACGAGGACTGCAAACCGCATTTCATGGCAAAGTTATATGTTCATATTTTTCGCGCGATACTTGAAATCGTGATCACGAAGCTTGGGGCGAACAGAACGAATATCAAAATCACACTTAAAATATATAATTTACTGTGTATCTGACTAATTCAGAGTATGTTTTAAATTGCGGTCAGCATACAAACAGCGTCACAATGAAAGTAGCCTAATAACGCTGATATGTGATAATACAATACTGATATATAGATACAATTTACAAAAAATAAAAACGGGTTTGGTCCGTTTACACATATAATCAGAAAGAATGAGCACTCTTTTGAAGCAACCGAACCAACCTTGAGTGTATTGCATATATTGTATAAAGAGGCTGAACATGACATTGCTCATTTATAACCTTAACAAATTCTAACAGCATTTGTAACAGCACAAAATGTATAAACCGATTGTTTATGTCATTAATAGGATGATAACATAATTTGGTACCGGTTAATGTTTTTGACGCCTTCTTGAAGATGACTTATTTTCACTTGTTGTAACGAATAGAGATCAGGTATACGTATCACAAACTAGGCTAAATTCATAGAAGTGTTATTTTGAACATATCTGTCTACACTAACATTTGAATAAGTATTTATAGTTATAAATATTTCCACTGTTTTATACACAATATATACAAAATATAAACTGTACAACTTAGGCAAACTGTACAAAATCATAAATTTCACAAAATACTAAATGGATGAAACACAACCGCTTAGAATGAGTACCAATGTAAAGCATTATACAAGGACATTACATATAATTATTCTATAAAACCTTTTCTTTACCTCTGTATATTTCATAGCATTTGCATTGTTGTTTGTCAAAAACAACATATATGCAGTGATATTATAAAAGGCAGATCTTGAATCTTATACACCTAACTACAAAATGTCATTTGTAATGCAAATCTGTGTAATACCATGATTAAAGCAAAAGTAAACAGTCATGTTTGATAATCGCAAGGACATAAACAATAAATCTGAATTTGTCTTTATGTCTGAGGCATCAATGTCTACACGGAATGATCACATTTACCAATTCCTTTAAAGTAGGTCTATCAATAGCACTTTTACATTAGTCTTTCAATATGTTTTTACATTAGTCTTTTAATATGTTTTTACATTAGTCTTTTGATATGTTTTTATATTAGTCTTTGAATATGTTTTTACATTAGTCTTTTAATATGTTTTTACATTAGTCTTTTAATATGTTTTTACATTAGTCTTTCAATATGTTTTTATATTAGTCTTTTAATATGTTTTTACATTAGTCTTTTAATATGTTTTTACATTAGTATTTTAATATGTTTTTACATTAGTATTTTAATATGTTCTTACATTAGTATTTTAATATGTTTTTACA
>JAUMHH010178462.1:0-15310 GCA_032359455.1 Chlamys rubida
CTGTAGACCATAAAGGACTCATCCAGATCAATGCATGGTAGAGTCTACTAAAGTTACATAGGGGTGAAAGGGTTAAAAGAAATAAACAACAATTTAGTAGCTTGTGATGTATGGTGAACTATTTAAGGTACTTTAATACATGTATACGTGGACATGTATTATAAATATTGATATATCGATAAATATGCCCTATAATGTCTTTGCATAAATTTGCATACAAATTTGCTATTTAAAAGTCACTGGTACTTTAATTAAAACACCTACAACAAACACAATCCTCTCATTATAAAGTAGATGTCAACCACATTGAAAAAAAAATTAAATTAATCTTCTCTGAACGGACAGACAACTTGAATTGCATGATCATATCAATAAGCAGACAATTATTCTATATATTGACGATTATATGTATAAATGTACCCAAAACCATTAGATTCCGGAAGCTCAGTGCTGACTCCTGTACACAATAATGTACCTGCACAGGTATGAAGTGACATGCACAGGTGCAAGGATAAAAGGTAAAACCCTTGTCCAGGTAAAAAAACACACGGAGCAAGATTACCAGTACTCCGTACCTGTGGGCCGATACTTACAGTAGTGTAAGTTACGGAGAGGGCCTGTAGTTCAGTATTAATTAGACCACATTCCTCATTTCCTGTGCCTAATAAGACACCACATGGCACAGCTATATTGTAGGCTGGGTTAGGGGGTACCAGTGTGTGCTCAGTAACCTGGGGTTGTCTCTCCCTACCCCCGTGATGCATCAACACTATACAGTTACATCTCGCTAACCTCCAACTGTGGGAGTTCTAGACCTAAATATATATACCAACTATTTTTTTTTAAATAATATTACATGGTACAAAAGCAAGATTTTCATTCACATGTTGAAGAAAATACACAAGTAACAGACTTGCATTTGACACATACTGATCTACGATGAAAGGAAAAAATAATCCTGTGAACACAAAACAGTTCAACTAAAATTGGGTAATTAGTCCTACATCAGATTACTTTTTCATATTCATTGAAAAAAAAATCAAAAATATGTGAGCAAAAGGATATATCTTCAAGGAATTAAACTTTAATCTTGTCAAACATTGTAATGCAATAAATGCACACTTGGATTTCAGTTAACCCTTGACATTTATGATTTAGCAATATCAGAAGTTAAATAACATTTTCTCTGAAATTTGGAGGGTCAAAACATTTCAAATATAATCTATACTGACATGTTCTTAAAAGCTAGTATCTAAATTCTGTGAAGTCAAACACATACATTGTACTCTAGGGATCTACCAGGACCCAGGTACATACCCGTAGGTGGTGATCTATTTCACACTTTAGTATACGTAGCTGCCAGTTAACTCTATAAATTTTAGGGTTTATTATTCAAAGATATCAACAATTCAACAGAAAAACAGACCAAGTGGTCTATCTACCAGAAGAGAACTACCAGTAGCTAGACTGTGAGATCTACATGTAGAAACCCAATTTTACAAATTGGTATGTACACCAAGGTTCAAGATCTCTTCACATAAACCGTGGATATCCCCCGGAGTTGTTCATGATCCACAGCATTTCAATGACAGCCATGAAAAAACATATAATCCTTATCTATAAAAAGATATCAGAAATCTTGAGTTTATTTTTGTAAGATGTGAATCATAAATTTATTGCAAAGCTTCTGGGGTTTTGTTTACAGATGTTAGTTATGGCTGTGTGTGTGTGTGTGTGAATCTCTCATTCCCAGCCTTGGACTGGATGGTGCCCCCACCCCCGGCCCACCCCCCACTATTCACCCACCACCCCCCACCATTCACCCTGCTCCCCTCCTCCACTACATCTCTACAGCACATCCAACACACAGCGCTATAGACTCCCTGCAGATACTCACTGGCTCTGGTTAATTCTGTTTTGAGGAATATATGTGGAAACTTATTGTTTGTGAAATAATGAGTACCAGGCATAAACAGCAAGATAATGTTTTTTGTATTAAATGTCTCGTGTATAGAAGTGAAACCCAATGATAATGACTAGAAACGGAGATCTAATTAATATTACATCCACATGAAAAACAATCACTTCTACAGTTCTCAGTGACTTTTTCTATAAAAAAATATATAAGGTAATCTGGCACCATTCCCAATGAAATCTTAAAATGTTTATCCTAACTTAATGACAAAATATCAAAATTAAAAAACAAAAGTGTTCTTTTTCTAGCAGATTGTGAATGTAGTATACTGCAAATACCAAAATTAAAAACAATTTTTTGTTCTTGCAGAGATGTGTATGTCATTGGGGAGGAGGGGCAGCCAGAGCAAGCATCATTGTAACATCAAAAGCGGTGCATAGCAAGCATTCTTATTACCTTTATAACTGCAGTTAATGGATTCATAATTACATCAGGTGTATGAATTACATTGCAGGACATGTACCTGTTTGTTACTGTTTTATTGTTGTTTGCAATTTAATTGATTTTGTGTGTACATATATGCAGACTAGTCACAAATTTTCCTATTTTAACATTTACTGGGCACTGCATGATCTTGACTTTTCTTCCTTATATATATGTATCCATTAGTCATACAACTGTCTTTTTTAAAGAAAAAAAAGGACATGCCATGGAAATTGTTTAATTATTTGAAAGAACTTGGAAAACAAAACAGTTCTTTTTGCTAAGTAATCCTTTAAATATTAATATATGAAACTGAATAATGATTGGTAAAGTTTTACAATTTATATAAATTATATATATTTTTTTAAATGTGTATTCAACAAAAGTTATGAAATACAAAAATCATATTATAAATGGAACTGTAATTGTATTGTTCCCTTGTTTTTAATATAGAACGTCATCAATTTCATACTTACATTATGACAGTATCAAGCGGGAGACTTTTGATCTGATCAGCAGATGTGATAGGTGACAGATTTTCTGCACAGTTGACTTTGCGCCCCCGCCCGATCCTGGGGGTCTCCCCACTCTTGTCATCCTTGGCTTTGAGGGTGGTGCACGTACAGCCCGGGGGACAGGCCTCGACACCCAACATTACACACATCACAATGACCACACATAACAGTGGATATTTCTGAGACAGCATCCGGATCTGAAACCCTTTCCTGAGCATAGACATCGCTATACTGAACACAACGCGGACATTTGTGAATGCTGATGCTGATAACTCACCACTCAACCAATATGAATTGGTTTATTTCACATCACTAACACATTGTCAAAAATAATTCCACACAAAAAAAAGTTAAAATTCTACATCGAAGCACTGAAAATGCAGCGGCAGACCTGCGTTATCCGTGCAGCATGGTCTTACAATACACAAGGGTCTTACAATACACAAGGCCCTAGCCCAATACACACCGATTCATACTCTTACACATTCTGTTTTAGACAATGCATTGACTTTAGGACAGAAACAACGCTTTTGTTTGCCAATTCAAAAATTACGACTGTAGTTTATGAGCTTGAAGTGCCGAGAACACGAGGCCCTACAAACGCACAAAGCTCCGTTACAACAACACTGCAATATATACAAGATCGATGTTTACAAACAATGAATATAAAATTAAAATATCGTAATTATCATTTCTTTATCTACACATTTGTCTCAGAAATGAGCATAGATTTAATGGAATATCATCGTACCACCAGACGGTTACTTAAGAGTGCAGTATGAACTGTGAGTGATGAACGATGCTAGGCTACCAGAATATATCTGCACCGGCTGCCTGTAAAACGCTCGTACACTAAAATCCGATGTGTGTTGACTGAGATTCCCGGTATTCTAGCTCCATTTTGACCACGATCTTTAAATCGGAGAATCGGGATAATTCCTTGTACCTACACAGTTATAATCAGCTCATATAAATTCCTCTTTAACAACAGAATACACCGAAAACCAACAATCATAATCCTTCCACAAACAAAACATGCCCCTCAGTAGGCCATCTTGGTTTACGAACGTGACGTCACGGATGCTATTTTAAACTTTCTCTTTGGAGAGCACCGACTGAAAAAGGCGAATCACCGAGGCATATCGCTGAAGCTTTGGCTGTTCATTTGGGAGGGGGAGGGGCGGAGGTAGGGTGGGGGGAATATAATTACAAATAATTATTATATATTAAAATATTTTATGTTCCACGTGCCACCCTTTAATAGTATAGTCTAAATATTAAAATATAAATAAAATCTTGATAATCATTTTCTCAAACATTGGAAATAATTGGTTGGTTGGTTATCGGGGTTTAACGTCCTATCAACAGCTAAGGTCATTTAAGGACGTTTCAACATGTATAAAATTATAACTGTATCACAGCCTGGGAGAATATGTATAAGATGTACTAAAGGAGAAGGTGTTTCTAAATTGAAATATTTCAAACGAATGCCCTACAATACGTGTAGCCACGGACTTAGATAGCAAAATCTAATCTAATTCCGTGGTGTAGCTAAGGCTTAATAATAAATGTTTATCCTAAATGAAAAACTCAAACTCCTTCTGATCAGCTGAGAGACTTTTATCAAAATTTGAAATAATATGCCATAACCACCGAATTTTGCAGAATTCCGATGATTATCAGATTAAACATATTGACCTCGATTATGACCGCTGTTAATGTATTTTCACCAAAAGTCCAAAAGTTTGCCTACTCGTAAATGTCTCTAAAGTTATGGTAAATGGCATCATGCAAACAGTAGAAGTAGTTCCAACTTAATTAATTATTTCAAAAGGTGCATTTTCGCCATAAAAAAACATCCATAGCATTTATGAATACACAGATGTCCAGATCAATTATTCATCAAAGCACACAGAAATCAAATTATTAGACAAGGTTAGAACAGAGGAAAGTATGGCTCATGTTCTCTACCTTACTAACTCTATTGGAGATACCCTTTTTATCAGTTAAAGGATGCAGTTTCCAGCGTCATACAAGGATTCAGAAACGGCCTGTTACTCATCTCAGACAAAGAAGTAGGTGAAATCGACACCCGTTGTCACTAGCAGTCAATCACACCCCACATGAATTCCTTATGTTAAAAGAAAATATTTTTTATTACTTTCAGTCATATACGGTTTTAAACTTATAATATCGTCGTGTATCACTGCTTATAGCCAGCAGGATTGGCGTGATAAAAGGCACTTATCAAAGTACAGAAAATACTGAGTATGATGCACACCCAACAACAAAACGAAGCAGCATAATTTACAAACAATACCAAACAACATAGTTTTCCTCCATATGTTTCTTTTTTATTTAATAATTTTCTGTCTTTAAAAACATTTATATCGGACCTGATGCCATGTTTTCTGGACACAACATACTATACCAATTAGTGAAATGTGTTATTAATGTCACCATTAGTTTAAACAGTATTTTGTTGAGAAATAAATCGGTTAATTGACAATTTTAAAATTGGCTTAGATCTTACATAAACCACCGAGTAATGTCAAACGCAACAAGCAGAGTATTTTTAATCGACGAATCATCAATTATCTTATTTTAACCATACAATTTGATTTTGATGTCATACCCCGGTAGTTAAAAGATTAGGCTGTCATTTTAAAATTATTTCATACGTAATCAAATGGTCACTACCGAAACTGTACACGTGGGTATTGGGGAGCGTGTATACATGTAGATCATCCTCGATACTCCAGGGGCTACGCTCATCATCCTCGATACTCCAGGGGCTACGCTCATCATCCTCGATACTCCAGGGGCTACGCTCATCATCATCCTCGATACTCCAGGGTCTTTAAGAACCAAATCTTCCGATTGGACAAGGTGGCCGCCGTGCTTTGACTTCTGGTTGACCAAAATTTGATATTGTCCATTTTTATTAAATTTGGTATGCTGACGTTTTATGTGACAGTAAACTTAATTACAGCAATTGTTATAGGCGAATGTTCACATTTATTTTTCGCGATTTTAAATTTTTGTTTTGGGAATTTACTTTCGGTAGGACATATTTAGTGGCCCCCATTACAATGTACAACAACAAATGGTGTTCTATGTCGTAGAATGATCATACGTGTTGGGTGTGGCGCGCAACCGTTGAAGTACATTACTCAATGCTAAATTGCAGTGTTGTATTGCAGTCTTCAGCTTTCAATTGTTAATACTCTTTAATTTTGAATTACGAAAAAAATCATTTTTAACAGACAATGAACATTTTTAAGTGTGAGGGCTGACGAACGACTTTTTTAAATTAAGGATATTCAACTTTGATGAACAAAATTAGATATTTATCTACGATCTAGAAATGTTCAAAGTTGATGCTCAATTATTTTTGAATCAGATGCTCAATGTTGAAGTCGGTGTTATGTTCTAAACAACGAAGGACGTTGTGGGTGATCGTAAGTGTTACTACCCAGCAAGTATATATATATATTTAACTTGTAAGAAATCATTGACAAACTTTGGCATGGATTGTTAGCACCTGGAAACATGTTACCTACAAAAACTAAGGTGATGTAGATGTAAATTTATATTTCATTCCAACCGACCTAGATTTACTTATAGTTCGTCTCTATAGAAACCATTTGTTTTCTTCGGGAATTTAATTACGTCAAAATTGGCGTAGACAAGTTTTCCCCTCAAAAACGTTTGAAAAGTTGACTTTGTCGTTGGAAACCTTTCAGTATCAAAATGACACGTATACAACGAGTGCACACATAGGGTACACTCCAGAACCGTTGACACAGTTTCGATAGTTTTTCTCGTGTAAGGAAAGCGCCGACTGTTCCCGAGGAGACCGACGATGGCAACGTTGATAAGCTTCGATTAGCATTTCCTTGGACGCATTTGATCACAAATAATGGAAATATCCGCTTGGAAAACTGTTGAAGGAAACTGTATGCTTTGAAAGAAGACGCTAATCCCGGAAAGCTTTATGTAGCCACAAAAGACGGCGACAATTCTTCCCTTGAAACTTGCTGATAGCAGTGTAGGCTCAAACGTTTCGTTCATATATCTAAAATTGTTTTACTGTTCAAGAACAAAGGAATCCGGTACTCGCCTCACTTCACTCTTGGACTAACACGCCGGCCTTCCACGCAGGCGGTCGGAGTTCGATCCCGGAAGTCGACGTACGCATGCAATATTCAGAGGAAGTGTTTTTCTCTTGCCCACACAACTCCAACAACCCAGGTGGAGTATAAAAGTGTCCATGGTGGATGTTGCGGTATCTGTGCTGTAACATTCAAGTGAGGTGGCACTATAAATGATACCGTTGGAACCACGGTCCCACTACAAACAGAACACAATACATCTCCAGCACACATGCAGGCATACACACATAGGGAGATATTAGCAAGGTGGCATATGACTAGTAGTTAGCGCCTGGTAAGGCAGCTCCTGCGAATTCCTCAAAATTGTATATGCTAATTGTATTGATTGTATAGATTGTATATCTATGTACTGTAAAGCGCTTTAGAGAGGCTTATTCTAGCTAGATAGGGCGCTATATCAAATGTTGTTTATTATTATTATTACTTTCTGTAAAGGAGAAAATACGTTCTCGTTTACGGAAAGTGCCGACGGTTCACGATTGCAACATTAGCAGAGCTGAGAGCCAAAACAGACGAATTCCTTGATGGGAAGATATTAAATCGATGTAGCTTGCCACTTGTTGGGAAATAAAGGTGAATTTTCAACATATTTCCCATCTTATAAATATCAACTAATTAAAAATTTATTGAAAATGGAGACTGTTGCGTTAGTATCGCCCAAAGTTTTTAGTTAAAGTGACACTGCACTGAAAATTACAAATATTTCTATAAAAAATGATCATTTTCTGTTCAGTGCACTTTATATGCAGACACTATTTTATACTAATCATTATTTTATCATTTGATTACCGAAAACATGAACCAAACAACACATTATGGTGAAAAAGGCAACCGTCGGAGGACGGAATAATGGCGCCACGTTACAATAGCGTAAAATGGATTTAAACTATTTGAAACCCATGCTTGTTTTGATTTCTGGACAAAAACGAGTTCTATCTAAAAGATTAATACAACACATCTAAGTACGTCTACGAGGCATCATTCCTGTTACAGACGTGGTAAAATGCTCACTGCAGAGGATCACTGGTTACCCATTAATGTGAGCTGATGCTTTAACCTGGCGTCAGCGTTCCGTTTCTATTTTGTTTCTACTTTTAGTAATACCCAGAAGCAACGTCCTACATGAAAGTTTTTTTTCAATTTCTACCTCCATAAATGTGTTACCGCACACTACCTATTTTGGCTATATTCATTTGGGATTTAGGTATAATCCAATGACAACTAAATGGCGAGGGGAGGTATTAGAATTGGACATATATTTTTTTGTATCAAGACTGATTTTACAGTTTTAATTGGCAAGTATTTGAAATGATTCCAACTCCGTAATATGTAGCAACACATATCTTGTGTGGTATGTGCAACGACAGGTGTTAAAATTAGTATTTTATTCAAATTTTACCATGTTTTGTCATATTTCATGTTGCTTCTTTTTCTTGGGGTGGTTAGTTTGGGCAATAATTCCGACTTCATAACGTATACCCACAATCTCTTACTTTGCAATCAAGGATATATTTAACATGAAACAGGTGACGACAAAAGGAATTTGTCAAAAAGACAATCGGCACCTTTATCAAGACAACCATGAACAATTACATATATCACAGCATATTACACGGAAACAGTTATTACGTACGTAATATGCTGTTATAAACTCATATGTTTTCGGAAGGCTCGTATATTTTGAAGCTATTTTCTAAAAAAAACGTTTATCTTACTTAACTTGCTCTGTAATTTATCTAGAGGTATATTATTTTGATGCTATACTTTTATATGATTAAAATTATATCATAATTGTATTGGAGACTTTGTGGATCTAAAACATTAACATTGTTTATGGGTGTTGTTTAGCGACCTCATGTCGCTGTACCAGTTACATAGTAGTTACCCTTATAAGATTCGCTGGTCGGTCGTTTTGTTAAAAAAAAGACCATAACAATTATGTTCTGCTTGCAGTTGCCAATATTATAACTAGTAAACTGCACACCACACCCGTTACATGGGTTATTTAAGTTAAAGAAGCTTCTTCTAAATTTTTAATAAAGCTTGAACTTTTATGAAGTATTTTAGAGCTGGAAGTTGTTCAAATGACCATATAATTCTTGACGTTCAATTCAAAATGTTCAAGGAACAACACACATTGCATAATATTATCGGAGCAGGCTTACTGCAAATGACTTTAAATTCACGAGATTATCCCTTTTTCTGTTTGTGCGAGGTAATTAAACATTTAAAATGAATTGGTTCGCGAATGAATTTTTTAACATGGACGCGATTTCTAATCACATAACGATATGTATTATTTTTACAATTTTCATAAAACGTTATATGTACCGTTACATTAATGTGTTTCGACGATGAATTATGGAAAATAAATTTAGCGCATATTTAAGTATTATTAAAAACTTATAATACGCATGCTCAGATTTCTACATCTTTCCTGACTATACTATATGATAAAAATGAAACTTTAAATATTTTGCTTTGTATTCAATAGAACTTAGCAAATTGGAACACAGACACGTTTTAATTCGGACCAGATAAAACGCATGCGCAATTAAACATGGGATGGACAGTTAGAAGGGAGGGTCTTTTGATATGGTTAATATTTAATTTGATTATCAAATCTCATATCATAATGATCTTACGGTAAAAGGACAATTTAATAAATACATTACACGCTTGACCTATGCATCATACATGTCTGACTTAGACATAATCTTGCCACACAAAGATTACAAGTTGTCTTTGATTCTTATATCAAGATGAACGATGCTTATCAGTTTCGTGCCGTGAATCAACTTTGTGTAGTCATCATGTCGCAATGACGCGGTGGCGGAGATGTAAATTCTTGTCTATAAATAAAAATGTCCCTAAACTGTTGGCGGGCTGTGACTTAGCTTGTCTTTAATGTTTTATTGAAGACGGAAATCTTATGTTGGCTACTGAAAAGGGTCATTAAACTTGATTACTGATATGAAATTACCGTAGTGTTCCATAATCATCTCAAGTTATTTACCGGCTACTGCGGCACGAACTATGATAACGTTCTAGACCGAAACGAGTTACTTCCCTTACCTTCTATGTGTTCTCATAATTGTTATAATTTCGTTAATATTTAAGTTTTTTCCTTTTTTACACCATCTGAATTAAATACACAGATCAGGGTAAATAACAGTATGAACACAGTATTGGCATAACAAAAACGAAATAGAACGGCCATGAGAGAACATAGCCTCCTGGAGAAAACGATCTGAAGAAGTCACAGTTACCTCCCCTGCGTTAGGTACAGACGTAGATGAGCGGGCGGGTTGAAACGCGATATTTTCTCACTTTTAAAGGTAATGCACGAGCGGTGGTGTAAGCAAATCATTTTTCGGAGTGCATGCTTACAGGGGGTCGAGCGTCCGGGCGCGTAGGGCCGGAGGAGGTGGAGGGGGTATGGGAAGGGGAGTTCCCCCTCCTATAGCTTGAACAAAATATAATTCTACTAGGCCTGCCCTTAGAAGCAATCTCATATTCTTGGAAATCCTTTTAGTCTGATTATTAACAAGTAAAACACGACTTTTTATATGAATAATAATTAATATTTAATTAATTTTTGTACTTCACTAACTAGTTTTTGATTTAGAATTTTTTTTTTGAAACTTGACATTTCACAAATAAGGTGACACATACGCACACACATGAATTCATTTTATTTAGATATTCTGTTGAAATGATGTTTAGTTATGCTGCTAGAATTTGACTTGGTATTCGTTCCCAACCCAGTTGTGAGGTGATTTAGGAAAACACTTGAAAAATGTCGAGATCACCACCCTATTACCATATACATGAAGAAATAAGCGCAATATGAAGGCCATCTTTAAAATGCAGTTTTCCTTATCACATTTTTTCAGTGGGTAGAGATTTTTTATTTAGAAAAAACAATAATACATGTAGCTCCTGAATAGCAAAAGCGGGGCACCTGATTTGGTCGAAGGGAGATAACTTGGGCTAGACCGTCTTGATAAGAACTCTTTTGCGTAAGAAACCACAATTAGATAAGGGAATGTTTGGATTGTTTTCAGGACAACCGACTCATCATCTCTTCAGCAACATTTCAGAATGAGTCGTCCAAACGCATCTTCTTCAAAGTAAGTTGAACAAATCGTTTGGAATGGTATTTGAGTATTCAGTGTGTGCATTTTGCTGGACAATTTAATTTGACGCCATGTAACACGAAGTCGAGACATGTCCGTGCAAAACATTTCGAATTCGTTACTTCAGTACAGTAGGCCTATTGCAAAAAATGTAAATATCAGTTTACTGTACCGTACAGTATGCATGGCTATAATGCTAACAATTTCAAATTAGGTCTAGCGGAAGCTGTTGGCATGTGTATTTTCTAAGCTGTTTAACCATAACCGGTCTGTTTTATTTATATATATTTTTTAATCTGAAAAGATTCCGATTTCCAAGCTTTTAGTTATAGATAAAAAAAACTGTAAAAGATGTGTATTGATTAGGTTGCCTTACACGCGCCAGCTGTAAGGAATTTCCCTTTAGCTCAGCAGTAGAGTAACAGGCTCGAGAGCCAATGGTCGCGGGTTCAAGCCCAAGCGATGGCACTATCTTTATCACTATTTCTCGTCCTACTATAAACTGGTGCCGTTGACCCTCCCCGTTCAAGGTAGGAGAACCCTTGGCGTGGAGTCAAAGAACCTGGGTTGGTGTTTGAAAAAAGGGGGAAATAGGGTAAAAGATGTGCATTGATTTAGGTTGCCTTACAAGCATTCAGCTGTAGGGAATTTGACCTTTAGCTCAGCCGTAGAGCGTTGGGCTGGAGAGCCAATGGTCGCGGGTTCGAGCCCCAGCGACGGTAGTTCTGTCTATCTTTATCACTAATCCTCGTCCTACTAAAAAAACTTCTAGACCTCCTCCATGTACCAGAGACTCCACACATAAACAATCCATCTGCCTCATCACTCCTTCCACTAGAACACTCAAATTGTTGACTAAAAGAAATAACCCTCAGCTTTGTTTCTGATACAGTACAACTGTTCTACTTAACTTATTTCAAACCTGCTCTTCTAGACTCTGCAAAAAGAAAATCAAGAATATAGGTTTTATAATTATTGTATTTGCTGCACACTCTCAGTCTCAGAATGATGATTAAATTATATTTCTATTACTCTGTAGAATACAAAGATATTTTATGGGGCAGATTGCAACATAAAAACTTAAGGAAAGCTGCTTTAATTAGCAAAAGTATTAGAAATTGGCCTCACTAAAGTTAAAGTAGCCATACGAGGAATTTGCACCAAAAAATATTAATATTGTCAACAAATAAGCGACTCCCAGACTAACTAAGATAGTGGTAAATTTCCATGTGAAAAAATAGATAATTGGGTGGTATATTGTCTTGGTTGAATAAATATTGATGATAGCAATTGAAAGCTGACACTGTCACACAGGCCTAGCTACCATCTAGTCTGGTCGGGATATTGCACATGCATAGAACGATCTCACAAATTCATGATAACTGGTCCTGACCCAGTATTTATAACATAAATTCCTCGTATGGTGTAGTTTAGTAATAACCTTTGAACAAAATCTCAGGGTTTTCTGTTGGCATTAATCCTTTCACCCCCATGTAACTTTAGTAGACTCTACCATGCATTGATCTGGATGAGTCCATTATGGTCTTCAGTGGTGAAAGGGTTAAGCTATTTCAGAAGTCAAATAACTTTTTCTCTTAGATTTGAAGGGTTAAGATCAATTGTAAGCATTTAGGCTCCTGGAAAAAAGATTCCCTCATCAGGTAGTACATGTCCTAGGCACCCGCATAGTGACCTACCCAGATTACTGAGCATGTGATCTTACTTTTACACTGTACTCCGGAGGACAGGAGGGTGAGGCTTCTATGTGTACCTCTACCACTGTGTTTCAATAAAAAGGGAATGAATTACAGTGATGAACAATAATTTTGCTTGCTATCTACTTGGCTAGAGGGCATTTCACTTAAGCTGTAAAACACTGGACTACTAGTTATATAATTATCGGAAGTAACAGGTTTGACTTCTAGCAGAAGCTCTTGAAAATAGATAGTTTGCTTACATCTAGATCATATTTAGGAGGCACAGTAGTCTATTTGAAGGATGCCAGGCTCGTGACCGAAGGGTTGCAGGTTGTTAGGGTGAGTTGCCCGGGGTCTAAATGGGGAAGGAAACCGGAGTACCTGGGGAAAACCCACAACAGGAGTGATAAATAGAAGTTTCAATAATTGTTTTAAAATAAATAAAGTTTATATGTAATCAGGACATTCTTCAACAGGTAATGGATTATTTATATTTTACAGGTATTTATTGAGATTATTGATCTCCTAGTCTTGTATACATACTTTGTCAGGGGGTACAATTTCATTTTTGTTCTGGTACATACTAGCAAAGGCAAATTTTGCAAAATTCCTCAGCCCCAGCTTTATTTTCATAGCCCATATTTTCACCAGCCCCGACATAAAATATGCTATTCCAGGGCATTAAATTAGGCTAGTAGAATTGTATGCCAAAGTTGAGTAAGAATGATGAAAACTCATTATTTGCAGTTATTTTCACATTGCTAGCTATAGGCTTTACAAAGGCTACCTTTGTGAGGACTGAAGGTCATGACCGCCAGGTTTTTACATTGCTGTGTAATCATTATATATATATGCATGTACAGATTAACCTTTGAACTTTAACCTTTTATTTCTTGTTCGAAACAGCAGTGGATTATCACTAACGATGACCTCATCCGAGAAACAGGTGTAAGTTCTGAATATTTGACATTGTTTCGGTATAATTGTCCTATGTTGTATTTCGGACATTATGCACAGACCTACAGACCATCAGTAAACAATTATTTGTTTGTTGTGAACAGACCTCCATTAAATACCTTGTTACCATTTCGTTCCACTTTTTGTTGGGTTTTTTCATCTTTTTACAAAAAAACAAAAAAAAATAACAAAAAAAAAGTAGAAAAACTTATCAAACACAAATTTGTCTCCGATTTCAGTATACCACCTTAGTATAATGCTTACCTGATATTTTTGGTGTTGGCTAATTTTAATTAGCAGAGTAATCACCTGAGATAATGTCTCTTTTTAACCTTAGTAATTACTTTTGCTAACTTACCTACCCTAAGGTCTGCTGTTTCTTCCTAAAGGGTGGTTAACTGTATAGTTCTGTTGTAGCCAACCAACTTTACATGTCATAAGAAACAAACAATTGTTTAAGGATGGCCTCGCCTCAGGATCGTGAAATAATCCAGAATAAAGTCCAGATTTTAATATTGTTTAAAGTTTTTTTGCCATATCAAATGTAATACATTCATGTCAGGGGTGTAAAATTGACTTGCACAAGATCTTGGACAACCAATTTTTAGGCGCAAGCAAATGCTAATTCTCAATATGCTTTTCGGTCCGTGTAACACATAACATTTCAAAGTTCTAAAAAAAATATATTTTTGGATTTTTGAAAATTTACCCAAAAATCAAAAATATCAAAAATCTAAGATCATTTTAGATTTTTAAAATTTTGGATTTTTAGATTTTTGTGTAAAATTTCAAAAATCCAAAAATATGTTTTTTTTAGAATTTTGAAATGTTAAGTGTTACACGGACCCTTTTCCCTTAGCAAGTTCATATTTTTATTCATGTATGTATGTATGATAAGTAACAACTATTTGGAAGAATTTTCTGTTCGAATATCTTAGTAATTTTTTTTTCCTACATGCTCTGGTATAAATGTAGGTACACGCCTGCATATGAACACTCCACTAATCTTTTGAAATTTGGACTTAAATCTGAGGCTGTTTCCTGACCCAAGGACCTGGTGGTTGTAATCCCATATTTTACCTGCAATAAGTCTGCCTTAAGGGTGTATGCTACCGTTCATCTTCCGTCCAACAGAATTTATCATTTTCAGAAACCAGTGAAATGTAGTTTAATTATGATTGAATACATTATATACTTGGTTAAAAATGAATTTAAAGATATATACAAAAAACACATTGATAACAGTCTTGTAGCTCTGGCTATAGGATAATTAACTGTATTAATCAAACAATAATCCTATGCCTGGTAATAAGCCCACCCAAATCTATTGCAGTTTGGAAAAAAATGCTATTAACCCTTTCACCCCTATGTAACTTTAGTAGACTCTACCATGCATTGATATGGAGGGGTCCATTATGGTCTATAGTGG
>JAUMHH010178473.1:0-13681 GCA_032359455.1 Chlamys rubida
ATCATCATCATCAACAACACCATCAGCATCATTATTTCATCAAAATCATCATCATCATAATCATCAATTATTCATCATCATCATCATCATCATCATCATAGTTATATCAGAATAATCTATCATCATTATCCTCCATTCATCCTTATTATATTCTTTTATCATCATCATCATCATCACCATCATCATCATCATCATCACCACCACCGAAATAATCTTCATTAATGTCATCATATCATCATGAGAATCATCTTTTCATTATCATCATCATCATCATCATCATCATCATCATCATCATCATCATTATCATCATCAACACCATCATCATCATCATTCTTTTATCAAAATCATCATCATCATCATCATCATCATCATCATCATCATAGTTATATCAGAATATGAGAATTCTTATCATGTTTACATGTGCACACACACATACACACACACTATTCTTACATTCAACTTGCACGCTCATACCTAAAACTTTACACAAAAAGAAAGAAAACATTAAAAAAGGCAGATTGAGAGACAGAAGACAGAGACAGACAGACAGATAGATAGACAGACATACGTATTCATTATGTATTACATGTATGCCATATATATGTCTTATACTGTTATACACACAATTTTGCATACTAATACATACATACATACATTTGAAAAAAGAGAAAAGACGGAGGGCATAGAAAAAAGTCCATGGGCTGATGAATTTATATTTCTGTTGGATCAATATAATAGATATATGATCGGCCAGCACTGTCAAGAAATACAATGGAGCAAAGTTGTAAATATCAAGTTTGATAAGATTTTCCCATTTTCTCCATTCGGTTGTGAAATTTAGTTTAGATGTGTCATTTTTGCTGTTTGAAATATATTTTTGAACAGAATAGTGGTTCTGTGTAATTTTAACAAGAGTATAAATATATTTAAAGAACTATGCAGACATCTTGTTTTGTAAATGTAGTGTTTGATTATTAAAATTATTTCATTATCAACTCTGAAACTAGGGCTATTGTTATTTGTAATTCCAAACAAAAAAGATTGTTTGTTGATAGAAAAAGGTATAAACAATGCATCAGTGAGTGTCTCTAATACTTGTAGAAGTTTTTGGATAATCTTCTAAATTAATATTTGCTATATTGCCACTTTCTTCATACAGATTTTCATAAAAACAGATATTCCAATATTTCTTCCTGCTTTATTGCAATGGATCCTTCATCTGTCTGAAAAGTAACTTGTCGGGTTTTCTCCTTCTTCTATCCACTGTGCTCTTAATCTCACTTCATTACCTTTCATTCTAAGCACTCTAATTTGTTCCATTTTCTTAGTTTCTATCTCATCTATATTCAAAATGTCTTCATTTTTCAAGTTCCGTATAATATTTTTTAGTTCATTTTCCCTCACATTTCTATAAGAAGAATGTGATATACTCTTACCTCTGATATTCATTAAAAGGCTCTCTAAAAATAATTGATCATTAATAGTTACATGTAACTGCAAGTCGACATCCAAAATTTGGTCTACACGTTCATGATCATAAACAGGTAAAGAGTACTGTTTTTTGTATCCAAGATGACAGTTTTTACTAAGTCTATATAGTCTGAGTCATAAAGCAATGAGTTGTTAAATTTCCATAAGCCTTTACTTTTTTGAATTCATTAAACTGAAGAGAATTTTTGATGATTTATATCCGGGATCTATAGTAGCACTTTTGATACAAGATAAAAGAATATCAGAAGTAAGAAAGAAATCCAGCTTTGTCTGCTTAAGTGGGGTTTTTTCCTCCAAGTATATCTTCTTTGGTTCGGAAAATACTGTCTATAGATGTCATTAAGGTTGCCCTGGTCTATGATTTCTAAGAGTTGTCCTTCGTGCGTTGGGATTATGAGTATTTTTGTAAGTACTATCATAGTCAATGTCAGGGTTCAGAACTAGATTAAACTCTCCACATACTACTGTTCTGTCGTTACCAAATGACTCTAGTTTCCTTCAAGTTGTCAAAAAAATCTGGATCATCTCAGTTTGGTCCATAAAGTGTAATTAACGTAAACGTTACTGACTCAACTTCAATTTCAATTGCTAAAATATTACCACTCGTATCTTTCTTTTCTTTCTTGACTTTAAATTCAAAATTGTTACTGGACAAAATGGCTACCCCCCTAGAGATCGACCTGAACGAACTGAAAACCCCCACTTATAACCCCATTCGTTTCTGATAGTACTTTCATGATTCCCAATAAAATGGGTATCTTGTAAGCAGTAAATATTGTATTTCTTTTCATGAAAAAAGGAGAAAACGTCTTTACTTTTTAGCCTGTCACCTAATCCCTGACAAGTTGCCGACAGAATAGCTATATCATCCATCAATGAACAAAAGTTTTAAAAACAAATAGTATAAGAGACATTCAGCATCCCATGGAGGAAAAAAAAGAAAGAGGAAAAAAAGAAAATTATAGAAATGCTGTTTAAAAATAGCATTCGTTGTCAAAATCGTTCACAACCGCTAACTTACACACCATTCGTTCGTTGTTCCACGAGGCGTCTTAGTGAAACCGGAAACACATGTAAAGCAGGAAGTCACATCAGAAAATTAAAACCGGAAACCAGTTAGCCGAGCCCGGAAAATGTTTACACTAAAAACATAGGGGACAAAGTTCCGGAAAAACAGCAACATTAGTTCCATTATCTCTTTAAGTACGAAATAAAACATATATTTGTTTCTATAGTAACATTAACGTAGATATATCTTATGAGAACTGATAAAACTATGGAAAACAAATTGAAGGGTGTATTTTCATAGTCATATACTGTACATCCGCACATTTCATATGAGGTAATCAGTGAGGCGTAACCTTACCTGTATACCAGAAAGCTGTTCCGTTTAGCACTAAAACTTCCACGGAAAAAACACTTTATCACTTTTACCACAAACACAGTAACACTTACACACATACAATATCCGATACGTTCTTTTTTCGATCGGCAACCGGAGGGATAAAGCCCCGGTAAAGTCCAATGCCGATTCTACTCATACAAAGTATGCTCTAGTTGGTACGTGTAAAGTTCAAGTCATTTAACAAGTACTTCTCGATCAGTGGCGTATCGTAAAAGATTCTTCGTATCTTATTCTTTTCTCTTTGTGTTTTTACTTTTAACACGGCGAATAGTTTCCCATCAACGCTGAACGTGTTCTGTACATATTCAAGTCTGTAAGCCTGGCGTAACCTGTCCTGGTTGTATTTGTAAGGTCCTCTGACACTGTATACTGTGATCCCCTTAGAACACTCCTGGAACCTAGAACATCATGTATTTTTCATTCTGTGGGTGAATTCAACTATCACACTTCTCCTTTTACTGGTATTAAATCTGTCGAGTCTGTGCGCAATGTCTATGTCCTCAACGTGAAGTGGCACTTTCAACTTGGATTTTACGAACTTCACAACTTTTTCCACACATTCTTCATCTGTTTCGTTTTCCTAAAATCCAGTCCAAAAATCCTAATAGAATGTTTCCTGCCCTGTTGTTCAAGGTCATTGTACTTAATGGCACATTCCCTCTTGCTTTGTTGGAGTTACGACATCTGGTTCTCGAGGTAACCGACGATCTCATTTTCTCCTTCTAAATCTGTAATTCTGCCTTGTAAAGACTCCACAAGTTCTTAATTTTCTTTCCCAATATCTTCTTTAAGCTCATCTTTGAGAATTGTCAGTTTCTTATCCATGTTCGTCTTCGTGACCATACTGGATAGTATTTTGGTAATTTCGTCAAGTCGTTGACTTATAGATTGATCACTGTTTTTTTCTGATGATATCAAAGCTCTAGTTGGTCCACCCATCATAAACGATCTCGATATTTCCTAGGTCTCAGAGAAATACACAAGTATTCATAGGTAAATCACAGCTATGTATACAGGTGTGTCCGTTAGCAGTTTTCACCGCGGTAAGCACTATGCCATTGTTTATATTTCAAAGTCAAAAACTCACTTTTCACCACATTTCATGAATTTTCAGGAAGATGTATGGCTTTCCATTGATGTTAGCCAAACATTGTCCAGATTTTGTCGTTTTCAAAAAGGTATAAGTTACCAAAAAATGATTTTTTTGTCGGAGTTAAACAAGATAGACGCTATCTTTCCGCGTGACCTTGACCTCCCTCCTCAATATCAAGAGCTGAACAGTACCTGTATAAAAATCGTTGTAGACACAATACAATAAGCATAAACCTCGTTAAATTTCCCCCTGAATGGTATCGTGCGAATTAGTCTGTTCTATACCACTACCTGTTATTTCAGTGGATGGTAGAGGATAACTCCCCCTGAATGGTATCGTGCGAATTAGTCTGTTCTATACCACTACCTGTTATATCAGTGGGTGGTAGAGGATAACTTCCCCTGAATGGTATCGTGCGAATTAGTCTGTTCTATACCACTACCTGTTATGTCAGTGGATGGTAGAGGATAACTCCCACTGAATGGTATTGTGCGTGTCTGTTCTTTACCACTACCTGTTATGTCTGCGGGTGGTAGAGGATAACTCCCCCTGAATGGTATCGTGCGAATTAGTCTGTTATACCACTACCTGTTATGTCTGCGGGTGGTAGAGGATAACTCCTCCTGAATGGTATCGTGCGAGTCTGTTCTATACCACTACCTGTTATGTCAGCGGGTGGTAGAGGATACCTCCCCTGAATGGTATCGTGCGAGTCTGTTCTATACCACTACCTCTTATTTCAGCGGGTGGTAGAGGAAAAGTGAACAACTTACCTCATTGTTAGCTCACCTGGCCTTCCGTGATGCGGCGTCTGTTACGGCACGATTTCTCACCCCGACACGAAAATTGCTGCGTTCGCAATACGATTTCTCACCCGACACGAATTCTCACCCGGGTGAGAAATTGTGCAATACATATGGGCATAGGCGACACGTTTTCTCACCCGACACGATTTCTCATCCCAGCTCTATATCTCAATTGGGGTATTGTCTGATGTTTTTCATCCGGGGTGTGTAACAGGCGTCCGTCGTCCGTCCGACCGACCGTCCGTCCGTCGTCCGTCAGGCGTCAGCTTTTTACTTTAAACAACCTCTTCTGAATAACCAAGAAGCCTCGGGTGGTGATATTTGGGTGCATGCTTGGATGAAGGGCTACCAACTTTGTTCAAATGAATGACCTTTGCCCATTTTCAAGGTCACTGGGGTCAAATATGTTAAAATCTTTCAACAACTTCTTTTGAATAACCAGAGGCCTAGGGTGATGATATTTGGCCAGTAGCATGCTGGCGTGATGGGCTACCAAGTTTGTTCAAATGAATGACCTTTGCCTATTTTCAAGGTCACAGGGGTCAAATATGTTCAAAACTTTAAATTAACTTCTTCTAAATAACCAGAAGGCCCAGGGTGATGATATTTGGCGAGTAGCATGCTAGGATAAAGGGCTACCAAGTTTGTTCAAATCAATTACCTTTGCCCATTTTCAAGGTCACAGGGGTCAAATATGTTTTAAACTTTAAAACAACTTCTTCTGAATAACCAGAAGGCCGAGGGTGTTGATATTTAGCCAGTATCATGCTCGGATGTAACGCCTCAAAGATTGTTCAAATGAATGACTTTGACATATATTCAAGGTCAAAGGGGTAAAATATGTTTAAAATCTTTAAACAAATTCTTCTGAACAACCAGAAGGCACAGGCTGATGATATTTGGCCAAAAGCATCCTTTGAAAAAGGGCTAGCAAGTTTGTTCAAATGAATGACCTTGACTTATATTCAAGGTCATAGGAGTCAAATATGTTTAAAACCTTTAATTGACTTCTTCTGTGAATTACCAAAAGGCACAGAATGATGATATTTGGCCTGTAACATGATTGGATAAAGGGCTACCAACTTTGTTAAAATCAATTATCTTGACCTATACTTAAGGTCCCAAGGGTCATATATGTTTAAAATCTTTAAATGATCTCTTCCGAATTACCAAAAGGCACAGGATGATGATATTTGGCCTGTAACATGATTGGATTAAGGGCTACCAATTTTGTTAAAATCAATTATCTTGACCTATACTTAAGGTCCCAGGGGTCAAATATGTTTAAAATCTTAAAATGACTTCTTCTAAAAAAAACAAGAGGCCTAGGGTGTTGATAATTGGCTAATAGCATGCTGGAATGAAGGGCTATAAAGTTCAATGTAATGACCTTGTTGGACTTTCAATGTCACAGGGGTAAACTGTTTTAACATCTTTTAACAGGCCTATGTTCTATTGAATGATTTATAGTCATAAGTACTGCTATTTTGCCGATAGCTTTACTTGAGATCACTTTTAAGGTTGCAAGTGAGAGAATAATACCAGGTGAGCGATGCAGGCCCATTGGGCCTCTTGTTGTAAACTACACTGAAACGATAAGGAAACGTTATTTCTTTATTGAGGGCTACTAAAATATTGTTTAGCATTATGTGAATATCTTAAAGGATGTTTTAACAAAAGGGCCATTGATTAGACTGTCATGAAATAAAAGACTATAGGCAACTCAAAATTTAAAATAGCGGCTATTGTGTAACCGTCCATTATATCGTGTGTGACATCCTCGAACAGCTGAAGCATTTCTAAATGTGTGTTTCATAGAGTTACACCAGTGTGAACATGACCTGCCAACGTCTCATAGGAAAACGTCTGGTAACACGCCATGAAGACAACCACTTACTACGTTCATGGTTGATTGAACCCTTTAGGGTAGAAAACATGGTTAATTTATCAACAGAACGCACGATTCTGGAAAATCTATAAATGTACTGGAGTCCCTGATTCAATAAACACCTTGAAGAAAAAAATCAGTTTTACTTAATTTGAACGTTGCTTTACTCTTCTGATACACTTGGAAAAGCGGATGGTTATTTCACTAATTTGTTTAAATGTCTATCAATGTTTATCAAAAATAAGAATGACCGATCATGCGTTTATTTAATACGAAATAGATATAATGAGTAGACAAAATCACTTCTTTGTCTTTCTGTTTTGATGCTGTGCAATTCTAATGACTACGACAGTTTTGAAATACCTCAGGATCTCAGGCCAAAAAACAAACAAATGTTAGTCACAATTTTTTTTTGTTTGAGAAGATGGGGTAAATGGAAGCAAACAACATTTTTTTTTTCGTTTGTACGATTTATTCTACAATGAATCATGTTTAGGAGAGGTGTAAGGATAAGCGTATGTCTTGTGCTATTTGTTGCGTTAATTTCAGCTAGAGATATTGATATTCCGTGAATAATTCAAAAGCTAGAAAGCCATCGTATGGTGGCGCATAAGGGTCCAGACTTTCTATGAAGTCTATGTAAGTTATATATCTTCTTGTAATATGATGTATATGTACATGTAGCTGTTCTGTTTCACTGTGTCTTGATAAAGGAGCGGATCGCTCCGAAAATTTGACAACCTAAACTTGTCCACACTGTTAGAATTACTTCTTTGCCCCATATGAAGTATATAATATGTATGGAGAATTTCAAAGTGGTTCCCATAACATATGATATTTATGAAAGGAGGGTCTTCGAGTTTAACAAACTTCCGATGGAAACGAACGAAAACGAAATGTTTTTATCATAGGATTCACGTATGTAAAACTTAGTAAAAGCCTCAAATAAAAGAAGATTTTTGTATCAACCTTGGTCATCCTCTCCTCAATATTTCTTCTCTCGGTATTTGTGACATTTCCACTTACTCTACAATACCTCATACCAAAATGAAGGAAAGTCTTCGTTCTCTGTATTCAGAGCTTCCTTTTCAAAGGGAGGCGATGGTTGCCATTAATTTCGGAGCATATTGTTTTTAAACGTGACAAAGGCCAAGATGATAAATATTGAGGATGAAATCATGATTAAAGTCCTTGTTGACAACTTCTGTATTGATTTCGGTCGAAACATACTCCAGCAGACTGTAGGAATCTTGATCGTGAACTTTCCCTTTCTTGGAAGTAATATCCATGCTCCCCCAACGTTGTTTACATGTTTACATGAACAGAATTCAAGAGCTTGTTCCGGATATCATGGTTTTACGAATGCAATCATGAATTGTGTGTTTTTGGAATATTGTATTTCCTTGTGTGTGGTATGTGGGTTGATTATTGTTGATTCTGCCCATTTGTGTGCCTTGTTTTGTTGTATCTACCCCAAATCTCGCTTTGTGTGCCTTGTTTTGTTGTATCTACCCCAAATCTCGCTTTGAGGACGTGATATTGCTTCAGTTAACCTAAATTTCCATGATGGATGTCGTCGTCGATGAACTTGAAAACGCTAACCCTTCATTTCATCTGAATGTACTTGTACTTTCCCATGCTCATGTTCTGCTACTAGTTTTCTAAATTTTGAATTTGAATGACTTTTTTGACACTTCGTTGTCATCTAGTTGCTTTTGAAAGGTGACATGATATGAAACTAATGTACTTGGACTTTAAGTGTTATTTGTTTTATTCTTAAAGTGGTATGGTTGATAAATAGTGATTTTGCAGTAACATGACATGAAACATGAAAAAAGATAGTGTATTTGTACTTACTATATGTGTATAACTTTAAAGAAATATGTCATAAAACTAGTGTACCTGCACTAAGTCTTTCATAATGAGATCGGATGGCAGTGTGTACGTAAAGAACTGTATATACATAGCCAGGTATAACAACACCTAGGTAACTTAACGCCTTCCGTATCATCGCTTTACTCCTATTACCAGTCGTCACTACAGTAACAGAATGACCTGCCTGCGGTTATGGTCTAACGGGTCTAAATCACGCTGTATTCAGTGATACACGTTATCGTTAGAGGTCCTACTGTTACTATGACGCATGCGTAGTTAACTTCCCTGTTAATACTGCCTTCCCCGGAACAACTGATTCAACATTCTACCAGCAGTCACGACTTCTCGACCCACACCGTGTGATCTCACTAAATCACTGTTTGGAAATACGAATAATTCACATTTAAATAATGCATCAGATGAATATACCAATCGAAACACGAGAAAATAATGTGGGAAATAATTCTGCGTATGAAATAAACGTCTCTGATTTCTTTTTCCGTGACATTTAAAAAGGTCTATGTTGTGTCGTATCTCCTTGGGAGAAAGTCCTCGGAAATGGTCTTAAATTTGAACTCTTTTTGTATCTAATAAGGACTTCTTTTATTACGATAAATTCATCACGATATTCGTCATCCAACCGCTGGTGGAGTTCATGTTGCTTTTTATTAGTTAACAAGTATTTAAGTTTAGTGCATTTATTGAATGATCGCGTCAATGCACTTTTATTGCTGTATATTACAAACAGTGTTTACACATTACTTTATGATACTTTTGTGGTGTTAATTAATAAAAGAAAATTGTAACTACACATTTTTCAAGAATATTTCAATATACGTTTAAAATAAAAAAAAATTCATATTTATAAGTAATGATTTGTAGATATACAAATGTAGGAGTTATAACCAGTTATCATATCCCAACAGCTCAATTTATTTAAAAAATAAATTAAAAACATGCTTGTAATCCATAATGGAAACTGACCACAGGCCTGTATTTCTTGACACCGGCAAGAAAGAAAGCATTTAATAACTTTACCCTAGTCTGTAAATACTATAATATTTCTTGTTTGCAAATATCATGGATACTCTACTTATGTTTTTTTTGCTTGTCGAAACACGAGCTTCTAGGTTATAATTACATTTTATTTCCGAATACCAGTTAATGATTAATGATACGGACCCGCCTCGTGTGTATTGGATCCCAAAAACTTTGCAAAAAACTTACCAAATAACCTTTTATCCCTGGTTCTGCTAAATTTTAAACCAAGAAGTTATCCAAATTTCTTACTGCCATTTTTAGTATCATCAAATCCGGGTTACAGTCGAATTGTGACACTGTACACTCAGAAGTGAAATAGATTTTTGAAGAAATCAAAACAATTTTTTATCATAACTGAAGAACCTTTCCTTGAACGTATTTTCTCTTTGAAAATATTAGACTTTTCGACTCTTAACCATACTATATACGTAATTGAAGAACGTCTTTGTTCTTATTATAAGAAAATTCATATCAAAGAAAAGGTGAATGGCGAAACAAAGATGATCATGGTTAAGTACAATTTTTGTGTTATGGAAATCAGCATATGTGTAGATCTTTTTGGGACAGGAAACAAAGACCTTGCAAAATCTTTCATTTTCACTCCCAAAGATGTGTTGTTATTTTGAATTCGTCTGTAACAGGAAAGATAGATTGCACAGACCACATTGATTTTCTGTTTATTTGAAATCAAAGGCCATCATGGATGGTGAAGCCGTGTCGTCCGAGGCAGCTTCTGTCGACATTTTACTATGCTTGCAAGTAAGCCTTGTTACTTCGTTATCACAACAATGATGAAGCGGATGACGCTTACCTTTCTGGAACGTATGGCCATATTCTCTATAATACTTTTAGGGGTTACAGTGCATGGAATGCATTATTATTACTATTGATGAGCCCTTAATATAATAGACGAAATAGCAATATATGATACAGTAAAATATGTTTCTCTTGATTTGCTTTTTTCATCGACTTACTAACTTTTTAAAAATGTGTTTCCTTACTTCGTAACAATGATCAATAGAAATGCTGTAATGTATGAATAATGTTTACCATGTCAATCTTATTCGAAGAAGTGATTTTTTTTCTAATTTCAAAAGTGAAACATGACATGATAAACAATGGTCGCTCGTGGTACAACTTTGTTTCTACTCCAGTTTTATGACAAGTCGAGAGGTCAACATCGTCGTTTACAACATGAAGTGAAATACATGGTCGGCTTCTGAGAGAGGCATTAACGCTTGCAATGTACTACAGACATCTAACTCCGACATCGGCATCGATTTCAAATCGTGAATAACGTCATATTTACTTTGAGTTAATCATGATATTCACATAGAACCGAAACAGTATTCTTTATCATCTTTTTTTGTGTCTTTGCATATTTCATCACAAGACTTTCCTCAATTCTATCATTAATGACAACGGGAAGCGGATTTGTTGCGTTATTTATGTAACAATGTGGTTATTTGTAAATCGTGATTCTTTGTAAGGGTTGCTTGTGCGCTTTTTTTGAGAATCGGCAGAAAAGTAGAAAAAGGAGTGTTTCCTAATATCCTGATTTGATGGAATTTCCTAAGCATTCAGGAAGGGTTGCACTTGTTGGTTGTGCAACAGGGTGCAATTGTCAGGGATACAATAAGAGAGGGAAATTATTCTGTCATTTTACGTAGTATTGAGTTTTTGTAAATTTGCAATAATGCAGTACAAGGTATCATAAATAAATAAAGTAATAAAATCCCTGTGTATAAAAAAATTAAAATATTGTGTCAAAGTGTCATGTGAATGATTAATTTATCATTGAGATTTGCTGTATATTCGTTGTTGTTTATATGGATTTTTTTTATTTGTTCCAAAATTCCTCGTCGTTAATATTTTCTTTCCAATAGATTTTTGACTCAATCCTTCACGACTAGGTGTAACTTACAAGCGTACTTGTCCACATAACAATGGGGGTGTACCGTCAGGTGCAGATGGACTAGCATCACTTAGGTCAACTTACTAGGATGGACGTTATGACTATTTGTCGGGTGCTGATTTCATATCGCCTGTGGTTTTCATGTTTGTATTAATACAATTGCTGTAGGCCACCATCTAATAATCGTGATATAATGCATTTGTTAATACCGCTACAACCTTAGACTTATAACTATTAACAATGATTTCACTGTATTATTACATTTCGTCATAATGAAGAGTGAGAATGTGATTTGATATGGAAGGCGTGATACCGTACACGGAAAACTGCGGGTAGTCGTAGTAGTTTGTTACAAAGCATTGTCTGGAGTATGTCGGTTGTAATAGATACTGGAAACAATTGTCAGTAGTATACATTCAACTACGCAAACTGTTGACACAGTCCACTGGCTCGTACTTAGTCAATTAGGCAATAGACAACACGTCATGATTGAGGTAAATCCCATAGTCATCATTGAACGACGTCAAAAGGTGCCCAGTTTCTGTGCCTATCTATTCATAGCACTCACTGTTCATACTGTGGAACCGCTTAAATCCAAAAATACGGAAATATTGCGAGAAAAAAAAGTTATCAAAGTTATTTCTAATGTTGTAAAACGAAAACAGAATTATTTGATTGGTCCGTTTTATCTAATTGCGTTATCTACTAGTATGTATTTCTTTAACTTCCATTGTTTATTGTGGTGTAATTCTGTTAATATGTGTTCTGTTTCAGAGCACTCCATGCAATCACGAAGGAGAGTGTGTAAGTCGCGTCGATGATAAACAAACGGAACGCACTCTGGTTATCATACGAAACTTGATCAAAGAATACAGACCTTTTCTTTTTTCTAAACTTAACTGAATGCCATGTAAGGAAGACTATAAATGATCTTTAATCTTTTCTTTTTTTATCAGACCAAAATACATGTGAGTTTCTATCCGATTGGCCAGACATGCGTTTGGCCTGTGTAAACCTGGCAGCTTACCAACCGGTAATCGAGGAGTGTATGTAGGTTTTGAATGGTATGCTAAGGATCATCATGATTTAGAATCTATTGTATACAAACAAACGGAATATACGTACATTCGTTGTTTCCGGTTCCGGTTCCACTCTCACACACGTAGTTCTAGTTCCTGTGTTTGAAGTTATATTTAGCACTTGTATCGCGACCACGCCAATAGGTGCAAATATTTTAACATCAACGTTTTGAAATAACTGATCAATTGTTCCAACGATTCCTCTCTTGCCATATTTTTACCATCATGTGTGCAAAAAAATATTGCTAATAACAAAAATATCAATATCAATATTATATATATCCCATAAGCTACATATGAAGCTATGATACGTGTAATGCTTTCAAATGATTTTTGTTTAAGGGTTATAACAACTGGATGATGTTTTGTTTCATATGAAGACCGACTAACTTGAATATAGAAACGGAAGCATCATTTTAGGAAGGATCCGTTGCTTTCTAAAAGGGTTCCTCGTCTAAAGGTATTTGTTCCTTCCTCTGTTGATGTTTCGTTTAATGATAGTTCTTTTTGCGTGTTGACATAATGTGTTTTACAATTTGTATTTAAGTTGTTATTTTAATGCATTTATACTAAGTAAGAATCATATAATAAGAACTCTTATCAAACATAACTCTATCATAAGGAGTACATCACACATAACTCTATAACAGGGAGTCTCTCATACATAACTCTATAACAGGGAGTCTATCATACATAACTTTATAACACTACAAAACCTACATACACTCCTCGATTGGTAAGCTGCCAGGTTTACACAGACCAAACGCATGTCTGGCCAATCGGATAGAAAATCGCATGTATTTTGGTCTGATAAAAAATGAAAAGATTAAAGATCATTTATAGTTTTCCTTACATGTCATTCAGTTAAGTTTAGAAAAAGGGAAAGTTCTGTATTCTTTAATCAAGTTTCGTTTGATAACCAGAGTGCGTTCCGTTTGTTTATCATCGACACGACTTACACACTATCCTTCGTGATTGCATGGAGTGCTCTGAAACAGAACAGGGAGTCTATCATACATAACTCTATAACAGGGAGTCTCTCATACATAACTCTATAACAGGGAGTCTCTCATACATAACTCTATAAC
>JAUMHH010178495.1:0-15306 GCA_032359455.1 Chlamys rubida
TATATTCAAGTTAATCCTTATAATTTAATCTACTATACACAATCCCTGTGGAAATCCACTTTTATTGATGAACTATTTTCTCTTAGAAATAATTACGCCGCTGTATCAGCCAATCAAAAGCGACGTTACAAACGGCGACGTCATTCTTTTACGTGATGGACTGATAACATACATTTTTAAGCCAATGAAAATGCTTGTTACAAGCAAGATTAAATTATTACAGAATAGTTGAAAACAAATCAATTACATCACTGTTTGTGCTTATATATGAGTTAATGTCAAAAATGTTAAAGTAGATTCTAATGAGTCTAAAATCGTAATGATTTTCTAACCCAGACACAGACCAAATAAGCTGTGCTGGAATAGTACCAAAACTCTTTGGTGCATGGCTCAAGCCTGAGCGAGAAACCTAATTGTGTGCTTCGTCATGGTATAAAATAAACGTTTTTTTTTTATTTTAGATTAAAAAAAACATGCTTAATATTGAATTCTGCACGCTTTATACATATGGATCATGATTTTCAGTCTCTTAATTATTTCTTCATTTTTCAGTTCTGAATTTTTTTAACAATATATAGTTTTTACATACCGAGTTACCTTCGGCCAGTCAAATATTCGCCCTTCACTTATAGAGTCTATATTCGCCCAGTGTAAATACTCCCTTTCACACGCAATAACAGGTGTGTACAAACGATCACTGTTATGATAAAGTCACCCTTATTGTAGTGGGCGAAAAAGGCGTAAATCAAACTGAAGTGCCCCGGTAAACAATCAGTACAGTGTTGGCCAACTACAACATTTTGCACACCCACAAGTTGGCAAAAGAAGCTTTTTTCTCTCAAAAATAAGTTATAGATTGAACATACGGTAAAAGGATCGGATGTTTCTAAACATGCTTGATTAGAAGTCTACAGATTTGTAACACCATTAAAGATTTGTTAATATTGAAAACATAATTGATTAAAATGCGTCAATATCTTCATCAATTTTGTATGTTTTTGTAGCAAATGGTTAAAAGTCTGTGAATTACGGGTTCAAAACAAGTTACCATTAAACATGTAAATGAAATAGCTTAAATGAAAGGGACATACTGTACAAAATGTTCACCCAAATCAACAGTCTTGAGTCTGAAAAATCGTATTGAACAGCGAGGTTCTACAGAAAAATATCCCGCAAAGTGGTCGAAAGTCGGTGATGACAGTTTGGGACTACATAACGTTGTATCCTTTATTATGTTTGACAGTTGACCTACATTTATTATGTTTGACAGTTGACCTACATTCATTATGTTTGACAGTTGACCTACATTTATTATGTTTGACAGTTGACCTACATTTACTATGTTTGACAGTTGACCTACAGTTGACCTACAGTTGACCTACAGTTGACCTACATGCAGTAACGCATGCAATCACCTGTTGAACAAATTCATTGTTAAATAACGTGTATATCTACCTCCATCTTGAGGTTCGCCAGCGATACTCCTTTTTACACGATAAACACCTTCCATTCCACCGAGGTTATCTCCGTCAATCTCGCCTTGTACTGCAAAAGACAAGAAACGACTTGTTTCATGAACGTATATATACAAGCACAATTGTATTGCATTCATTTTTACCGATATAGATAGTGAGATAGAGACAGACAATAATTGGGAGGGAGGGAGGAAGGGAGAAAGTGAGCCTTGTGTTAGTCAACAGAATGAAATAAAACAAAAGTTTGGTCATTGACGTCTTCGGGTGCATATGAACTGAATTGGATAGTTATCAATAATTCGTGACACACATTGATAACACCTATATATTCCTGATACCTAGCAACTGATCCAAATACATATCAAAATCCTCACGGACACATTAGTTGTTCACCAAACACCTCTCAAATCTAGGTGCATGTCAACGTCATGTAATCTACTCATTTAGTGTTGATTACTCTTGTGACATATCGTCTTATCCTTGGACATTTAATATTTGATATCTACTCCTTTAGATATTAAATAAACGCGAGACATATTGTCTAATCCTTTGACATAAAACATCTACTCCTTGAGATATTGAATACTCTCGTGACATATTGTCTTATCCTTTGACATATAATATCTACCACTATAAATATTGACTATTCTCGTGCAAAATCGTCCAATCATTTGACATATAATATCTACTCCTTTAGATATTGACTACTATTGTGACATATCATCTTATCATTTGACATTTATACAATAGTATCCCTACACTCGTCAACAACATCCATAGAATATGATATTATCAGCTCTTTCCTTCACATATCTGCAGCCCTCGTGACATATCAACTATTCCCATGACATATATGCAGCCCTCTTGACATATCAACTATTCCCTTGACATATCAGCAGCCCTCATGACATATAAATTATTTTCTTGACAAATCTGCAACCCTCGTGACATATCAAATATTTTCTTGACAAATCTGCAGCCCTCATGACATATCAACTATTTTCTTGACATATCTGCAGACCCCGTGACATATTAACTATTTCCTTGACATATCAGCAGCCCTCATGACATATAAATTATTTTCTTGACAACTCTGCAGCCCTCATGACATATCAACTATTTTCTTGACAAATCTGCAACCCTCGTAACCTATCAACTATTCCCTTGACATATCTGCAACTTCCATAACAAATAAACTATTTGCTTGACATATCAACAGCCCTCATGACATATCAGCTATTTCCTTGGCATCAATGCAGCCCCCGTGACATATTTACTATTTCTTTGACAAATCAACCATTACTTTGACATATCTTCAGCCCTCGTCACATATAAACTATTTCCTTGGCATAAATGCAACCCTCGCGACATATCAACTATGTGCTTGACATATTCGCAGCCCTCGTATCATATTAGGCATTCAGCTATCCGTTAGTACAGCAGTTGTAAATACCGCAGACGAACGGAATAAATCTAAAATACCTACAACCACAAACAGATGATGAAAAAAGGACATTTGTGTGCGGTTGGTGAGCTGTAAAACTTAAGAGATAAGAGATTATAAATAAAAACCTTTACGTAGCAGTTGATATTGAAAGACAAATACAAATCACAGATAATATGGAAGAATACATGGTAAGAAATAGTATTTTTAACAAACGTTAATATATGGGGGAGATTAAACATGAGAACATTGATACACTCGGACGAAAGAATATGTCATTACTAGGTTACCATTGTCATTACTAGGTTACTATTGTCATTACTAGGTTACTATTGTCATTACTAGGTTACTATTGTCATTACTAGGTTACTATTGTCATTACTAGATTACTATTGTCATTACTAGGTTACTATTGTCATTACTAGGTTACTATTGTCATTACTATGTTACTATTGTCATTACTAGGTTACCATTGTCATTACTAGGTTACTATTGTCATTACTAGGTTACTATTACTGTCCATTTCACAAAAACTTACACCAGTATTACCGCTACTGTATACACTTCCTGTCTCGTGGACTCGCTTTTTGGTGAACGAATGTTCAAACATTTTCATAAATGATGCCTAATTTACTACCTTCCGCGAACCGTTCAGAAAAATCTAGACACTTTAGATTAAATTAAACGCTGTTTCCACTATTAACAATTAATAATTATTAAAAAAGTGTTGTCCATATGTTATATAATTTGTAATTCATCTTTGTAGACGTCATAAATATTTAGTCATAGATAGAATAAAAACTCAAAGTGCTCCGTAATGCAAGTGTCCTTTGCTTCATCGGTGACACCCGCAATGTAAATCTAGGTATAATCCAAGTAAAGTCATGTTCACACACAGAGAAACATTAGTAGTGACAACGAAACCATAGGAATCACTTACCAGCATGAAAATAAATCAACTTCTATAAATGGAAGTTGAAATGTAAAATTACATGCTATTGAATATCAAACGAGGAACTTTTTATAAATGAATCAATGAAATATAAAGGTACTTTGACGGCAAAAACAAAGTAAAACAGAATGTGACAATTTTGTCAAGCTACTTACTGTTTCGGCAATTTCCAATGGACAAAGTTATGAAGCAGATAGTAATCATCAGTACAATTGCATGCCTCATCGTGATAATGGCAGACCTTTTAAGGATACATGTGTTTCTCTGGACGTTCTCCGGAATAACATACGAAGAGTATCCATATGTGGGAGTTTATATACGGGCGACCGACAAATCTCACGAGATAAGAGTACAGGGTTTGTAACAATGGTATTCGCAAAACAAAATTGATTTTTTGGTCGATTTACTTTTCTAATTATAATTTAGTTTCTGAAGCTTGAAATGTCATAGGCTTAAAACGAAATACGTATGGAATTTGAAGGTTTCCAGAAATTGCATAAAGGTAGTTTTAAGTGTTCTTTCTTTTGAATAGCAACATAAGTGCAGTAGAGCATTGTACAGACATATGCTTAGCACAATTGGTATCAATTTAATCCCGTTAAAAACTCACAAACCTTGTCCAGAATTTGCAATGTGTCGTCTTAAAACACTTTCAGTTAGTCTTTCTTACAGACAAGATGTAATCGGTTGTAAGATTATTTTAACGTGTCTTCTTTGATATAACCAGTACAGGGCGTTCAAGGAATGTGTCATAACAACATATGTTGTATCTATTTTTCTCCATTATAATAAGATACGGTTTTCCTTTTATATACCCCTCCGAGTTTCAAACAAAGATAACTGTGCACACTCTGCAGGCTTATTCATTCCGGATTTCATACCAGATTTAACACAAGCACGGTTATGGTCAATACAAACACATCTGAAGCAAAGCTTTTCAACTTGGGAAGCTGAATTATCTTTGTAAAGGCGATTGATCATACGGCTTTCACCGGACAAAATCATTAATACAAGAATAAAAACTGTTCCTGCTGCCTTTTGGAAACCAGCTTTAAAGTCGATCAAAGGGATTTATTTTCGTAATGAATTCATCATCATGTACTTTCAGTAGGGCTCAATCAATTGTATTTGTATATAAAAGTTATCAACAAAATTTAAACAAGTTTGGGGAAAGGTGCCCATACAACTGTATCTAGCGTTACAAGTGTTTGTCTGCGACACATGGAGGATCATACGGAGACTGGTGAACTCACTCGTGCCAACTATCGTTGTCTCCTGTCTCTGCATACGATCACTACAAGTGGATTTTCCTAACGATTCTCCTAATGACATTAGGAGGATATATGTCATTAGTATGAGTAACCTCCTACATAACAAAATCCGTCGTAGCTAACATACCACTATACTTCAGATATCAAATTTCACCATTTTTTCCTTGGTTATGCTAAGGTCATTGCCTCCATGCATTTTTACTTCACGTACATGCTACATCGGCTTGATTCAGATGACCTTAGAATAACTAATCGTTCAGCATGTTTTTGTTCTGCATCCTCATACAAGCAGCTGGATATGTAGCAACTAGGGATTAATTTTACCCATAATTCAGAGCTACGGAAGCTTTTCCTGAAGGGTTCTAATTATTGAGAAACTTCTACTATTAATTGGAATAAAAAAAACTATATATGCTGATGGATTCTTTGATAGATTTCGCCAGACAATGGGCAAAACGAAAACATGCTGAATTGGATTCACTTCCGGTTTGGTTCAATATATCCGCTCCATCGTTCTATACTAGGCCCGAAATCCAAAAGAAAACCCCCCACATAAATTGGCATTTATTTACCCGCATGTCCAAACCACACTGTGCAACGATCCATCATCAGGTATGTGAATCTAAACAAAATACTAAGTAAGCATCACATGTTGCTCGAAATCAAATCGCAAACAAAACATAGGTCGGCATGACTTCGCCTTGACATACACACCGCACTCAACGATCTACATAAACGGTAAGTACTGTAGTTGTATCTCTAATAATTTAATTCTAGTCTTCCAACACTATTTTTATTCTCTGCTTGCAATAGGAACTAGACTTTTTTTATCAACAAGGAGGATCATACTAGTAGAAAAAATATCTGGTTATATCCATTTGACAAAAACATTTCCCTGTTTTAAATCAAACGCCTTTTAACAAAATTTTGACTTTATATACTTTTGTTAAAAATCGTCCTTTCCAATCTATTTTGTATGATCAACTAATGATTTCATAGGATATGCAATGATTATCGACATTTGTGATGGTTGGTGTATACATATGCGAGATTCTCTTGTCTTTCCAAAAGATTCTACAAGAAGTGGAATGCTGGCATATATAGGATAATACCCCAATTAGTTTCAAATTTACCGTATTTTATTAAACATACATGTTTTGATTAGAACAAACAAATGGATATTTTATGGTGATTAAAGATGACAGAATATATAAATTCTAAACTGACACATATTATAGTAATTACAATTCTATTGAATTCTGAAACAGCACAAACCTAAAAATCTATGATCGTGACGACCTACAATTGTAACTGTAGGTAATCCGATTTGTAGTCTACGTGAAATGCATCCTAACCGGTATTGACGTCAGTCTACCTCTTCTTCAGAATCCTGTCCATTGGGATTGGATTTATGATACTAGACTGGTGAGGCTGAAGCTTACACGGACCATTACTCTTGATATCTAGGAAACACACCTAGCTATAAAAAGCTGGTATTATATTAGGAAACCTACAAAAACGAGTATCAGATACCATTAATCCAATAACTAATATTCGTGTGAAGCAAGAGGTAAATACATAGACTTGTCTGAACGGTTAGTTTGTCCACAGAACATATCGCGAGGAAGGGTCGTTTTTTGTTCATTGTGAATTGATGCTAAGAAAAACATCAATCTCGTATCGTCGAGATGTAGAATAACAGCACAACTGTGCATTTTTCCAAAACTCAAATCAACCGATAAATAAGTAAAGAGATACACTGGTTAGGAATGAACAGTTTGTGTTTTTCTTAAAAACAGGACTTTTAAAAATTATCAATCCCGATTTTGTAATTTGCTGAATTGTAATGCATTATTTACCTATTATATGCAGGACTTGAATACTAGAACATGTACGATTGGATTAAATTGTGTTTTGCTATGCGTGTTTTCTCAAAGTTCTTCAATGGTTTATCAGCTTGTCACCACATCAAAACAACGTAATGTCTAACGTGTAAACAAGTACATATTCAAATCAAAGATCTTGCAAAAATTGAGGAATCATGTTTTATTTCGTGATATGTAAGGGTGAAATAGCAATATAAAACGGTGTTAATAAATATATGTTAAAGGGTACCTCAGTTTAAAGTCATACAGTGCGTAGGTCAATAGTAACATATGTTACATTGTATGCTTATTGTATACATGCGTGAACTTAAGGATTACATATCGTATAATTCCTTGTCACTGTGAGGCTACTAACGGGCACTGCGGGTAATGGGAATGGATCTGTATTTCGTACAGTATTGGTTTGTGTAATTTTGTATTCATTGCAGAGTCAACTTCCTTAAAATCATTCTTATATCGATTAAAACGTTTACAGTCTGTATGTATTTGGTGTAATTATCATTTCGACCTGAATGATTAACTCCAATTGTTTCTTTATTTCTACGTTATTGTAATATTAAGTAACAGGTAAATTGTTACTAGAGATATGAGTGTAACCCCTGTAGTATCGAGGATGCATCTTCATTAACATGACGTCATGACAGACGTTGATCAAGGTCATGGTGAAACTCGTCTTGAGTATGCAACGCCAACAAGTCACGTACATAAAATGACAGAATTATTTCAATAAGTATGCACAAGGTGAAAGTGAACTATTGTACAGTTGTTTCTCCCTGTGTTTGCTCCAAAAGCCAGTTATGTACAAGAGAAGGATAATCAAATAATGAAACTGTCAATAAAGACAACTGCTCATGAAAGAAAGCAAGAGTGGCATATTGACAGGATAACCTTATTGGCATATTTGTATTATGTATGAATTATATTTACCAGTATTACGTAAGGAAGATCAAATTTATTGTCATGTATGTGATCAACCATTTACAGTAAAGTATATGATGATTGAATGCGCTGATATCAAACAAATACGTGACAGATTAAAATAATGTAGGCTCTATAAAACGTGTGTTTGATACAGTTACATCGCAATTAATATGTGAGTATTTACACATAAGATATAGACTGTACAACGGTTTTGTATACTATTAATGTATTTTTTAAATCTTTGACATATTTTATGATGTTTCATTTTTGTTTTATTCATTTTTTTCCGAATGACTATTTTCACCGTGTGGCCTTAAATGACTTGCATTGTCGATTGACCGTAAACCAATACAAAAACAAAACAAAACAAATACGCCAGTATATCAAGACTTCCATGTATTAATTCACAAATATAATAAAACTTGGTATTGCCGCACCTCAGAAGTCGCCAATGCGAACTGGAATTGAATTGACTTGCAACTGGTTAGGGATCACCAAGGTTAAAGAACGACCACAAGCAACATGCAGTTGATAGCCTCAATATTTGATACACAATAGAAGTCATATGGTTAACAATGTCAAACGACCAGGTATGCTTAACGCCTTTTTATATTAAACCAACGATGATTAAAATACAAATGTGATGTTATAATTCACACAAACATCACGCGGTTTTATTATAAAATGATGACAGGTTATCTTAAAATACCGACGATACATAGAAATATATTAACGTAGCAAGGTGACAAAATCTTTGAATGTACGGTTAATGCTTTGTTAAGTTGTCGGCGCTTTAACAATATGCCAGAAACACAACACAATTATCCACATCGTGTGTCGAGTTTTAGTATATAAAAACCCACTAATGTGTTACAATTGACATAGTGGGTGTGAAACATATGGAAGTATTCATGCCTGTTCGGTGAGTTCGTCAGGATTACCGCCATGAAGAGATACAGCTTTGTTTTTCTCGTCCTTTTGGTATACTTGGTATATGTGGATGCAGTGACCTGCTTCAAACCAGGTAACGCGTTGAGATATATTTAGCATGTCCTTCTGGTATGATATTTATGTACATATTGAGTTTGGTTTTGTTTTATTTAAGTTAACGGATAAATCAACGTTTTAGTAGATCATTAAATTCGTCTCTCTTCGTTACTACTTGTACGGACTATAGAATTTCACCACGGCCGCCCGTGCCTTATCCCGCCATTACACCTTCTCCGGGGCTTGCAGTGTTATACGTTTGACTTATTCTCTATTATTCAAACCTCTTTCCCCGACTAGTAAATGCTATCGGACACTACCCGTATCATTATGTTTCTTCAAACCGTGCTATGATGATGACGTCTGCAAACTTGTATTAACCTTTAAATGTATCGGACTTAATTTGATTGGTCGTTTCACGCCACTGAAATCCAAAGAGAGATTGTCAGGAAATAGCGAGACATATTGACCAGTAAACTTGATTGGCTAGGCTGGTGCGAGCTGCTGTTCACCAGATGGCTATATTTGCCCAGTATTGTTTCCTTGAAAGCAGTAGAAATTGTTTAACATATATTGATAAAGGAAGCTGGCAAAGAGAGGTTAAGACAGAGTAAAGGGAGTGAGGCGATAACAGGAGAGAGTTTCCATTGTTTGCATGTGTTTTTAAAGACATTTCATTTTGCAGAGCCCAATGATGTCGTGGTGGCGATGGAGAGCATAAGTGTGGGATTGAGAGTGAAAAGAACGGATGGCGCTGCGTCACAAAACACAAACGATGTAGTACCGATAGAGGAAGAAGTTGTTGTCACTGCAGGTATAATCATTGTAACCCTTTCTATCTAAAACCTATAAACACGCACATTTCTCTGAACATGGTCACCAGTAATAAATATAAATGTACTGATATAATTGGCGCAATAAGAACAAGAAAGTCCGAGCGATACGGACGTTTAACCAATGAGTGAATGGTTTAATGTGTTTTAAGTTTATCTGTCTCGGATATATACATGTAAATCAACTTTGCTGACCATGTAGCTGCGCAAATTGCGTTCTGCCAAAAAAGGTTTAATAACATCTAGATGAACTGTGATTGGATGTAGGGTGACATGGTTCTACCACTAGAATTGCAAAGTCCAACATCGGTTCATCGCGTCACAGACTTCCACTGACATTGTGACTTTACGTGAACAAAGATAAGATGTGAGCGTTTCTGTTTGATTTAAAATGTATGCCAAATTTTCATATGTACCTCGTTAGATAAACAGTTTGTACTAGATTCATAACATGTATAATGGATATAAGAGTGATTTAAAATTGAAATATATTGCCAAAACGAAATATATTAGTGATGCAAATAAAACGAGCGTTTTTTCCTTAGCGTATGCTGGATCAGTATTGATATCTCAATAATTATATTAAGAACATGATAGCGTGCTCGTTCTATTTCAGTTGAAAATGACCCTCAATTCAAACATGTGCCTGTGTGTTCTTTAACATGAATCTTCTGACCTGTATGTTGTGCTCCACGTGGCATCGGTCTAGTGATAAGTCATTGTAATGTTTGTGTACATGACAAAGTGTTGCATACATTCATAGAAATCCTAAAAATGTTAGTTCCGCTGAGTGACAGTTCATGACAAAAATAATAGAAATAACATCAATTTGTGCCCAATCAATAATTATATATATATATGTGTTTGCATTTTCAGAACCTCGAGGTTCGTTCGGCAACAAATCTCTGAAACCGAAGTAAAGACAGTGAATTGATCAATGTTCCAGGACGCGATCAGACATTGCATAGACGCTTGCGCACAGGGGCAGGAGTTACTTAATCAAACATATACAGACTTACAGGTTTCAACTTAAAGCTGAACGTTTTGATCTATATTGTAATTTGTTGACCTGTATTATAGAATAAGAAAGAATATAATACGAAAATTCGTGATTTGTATGATGGAATACATGAACTTGAGTGAATTTGCAGTGTCTTATTTTCTCTCCCTCTTCCCATCCGCCTGTTTCTCCTCCGCTCCTAACACGCATCCCCTCCTGTCGTTTGCTGGATCACATATCACACACATTTCTGTTCTCTCGACACTGTCAGACTGTCTTACTAGATAACGTATCAACTCTTGATAAGAATTGATAACTGAATGATCGTTTTAGGTCATCAGTTTAATCTGATAATACTAGAAATGTTCCGACTATTGTAAACTACACGGGGTTTTTTATACGACAGAAAGTGATTATCATGTTTTCGTAGAACTGCAAAATAATCCTGCAGTAAGCATTTGTGATGTTATAGTTATGAGTGTCAATCGTTAACTATGATAATTTATCAAAATTAATGCCATCATATGACTGTACAAATAGAATGAAGTGTTTACGAAAGGAGTAATTTGAAAATGGGTTCCGGCAAAGTTGCGACAACATTTTCCTAAAACAGTTTTCGCTAAATTTGAGCCTGCCATAAGTTAATGTCATAAAACTAATTTTAATCGAACAACTTTCACCTGTTCTTTATTTGTTTCGTTTCGAATGATACTGTTCGTACAACCCCCTATCCCTTTGTATACAGACTAGTTGTATACATTGTATCCATACACAGAAAATGCATGGCTCTTGTACAGCTTACAGCGGCACAGATTTCAATGCAGTAACATAACCTAAGTATGGTATACTGTTCGTTAATTATTCAGGTATAGAATGATGCTTTGAAATACTGGAAACATGCCGGAACTAATACTAATTGAGTGATCAATCGAGGACCCTTTACGTCGATGACAGCTACATACACTAAGCTCGGGATCAGAAAAAACAAAACCACTTGTCATCGGGTCAGTATAGTATAGTAGAAAACATTCTTATTCAAACTCAATATGAATACATAATGTAACCACAATGCGCCTTTGCAACCATAAAATTACCTATGTGATTTAAGCCTACTTAACCAGGGTTAATTTTACTTAAGCCTGGTTAAGAAGTTCAAAGGTAAACAGGACCCAAAACAACACGTGGAACTCTTAGGTGTGTGACATGTCAACACCATAACACCGTAAGTGTCAGCCGGGTATACTTCTCCTTAGGAAAGAAAACATTACCTGTTCTATTGTGAGAGACAAAGCGCCATATGGAGCCGGAAAATGAAGAGTCTGCGGGTTATCTTTTTTAAGCTATGGAGAAAAATCTTCAGAACTTCTAAAATCAATTAACACAAACGATTTATAATAAATAATGATATTGAATTGGGTGCTTTATATTTGTATTGTTGTCTCTTTATTACAAGTAGAACGAGCACATCTTCGATTCATAATGGCGTTTTGATACGCTCCTATCAGACAGCAAGCGACTATATACAGAAACAACCGTAGCATCATTGACAGCTGATATTGTCAATATGATAATGTACATATAATATTGAGAGAGTATTTATATATGTCTAGCCTGTTTTTAAATTCCTTTTCTGTATCACCTTCAATAAAAGTTGTTGACATGAAATGACAATGTACATATAAATATTGGGGTTTAGGTTACAGTTCAGTAGCAGAAAATGGTGTTTGTGTGTAGTCATTGCCGTCTTGATAACGCGAGCCGAACGAACAAAACTTGACATTGACGCCTTGCTGCGTACGGCTCTCGTGACTGGACAGCAGGTATCAAACATGGACTGTGAACAGATAGCTAACATACACGCAAACGAGACAGACAAGCAAATGAAATATAATTTCTTCTGTGTTCCTTGAAAGCAGTTTAAGGGTTCGCATAACACCAAAGCGCTTTGCTACAAGCGCAAAGAACTAGCAATGCAAGAGAAATGGAATCACTACACCTAAACTAAAGTACAAACTCTGTATGTTTTGTAACCCTACCGGGGAATGACATCTGTAATTGGGAAGGTGCATAACATTGTCTACCATTGGGAGTCGACACAGCTGGCACGCGCGTTATTGATTACAACATAGTGTACTGTAAATGTCTGAACCAGACTACATGTGTAAGATGTATAACAATAGGATGCAAGAAACATCACCCTTAGATGGCGTAGACAAGGAAGTTGGAAACCAATGGGAATAGATTTTTGAGTGTCCAGGACTCAAAGCCTCGTTCTGGGCAAACTAAAATCTTACATTTTTGCTTTGCATGATAGCATGTACCACAAATAGGATATTATTAAGTCCATATTCAAAAAGCAGAAATGATGTATGCAAGCAATACATTATAATTTTCTAGTTTTTTCTAAAATTGTATTGCCAGGTAAATCAAAATAATGGCCCATTAGGTGATAATTGCGGCTGTTGCCGTCGCAATAACGCGAGCCGAACGAACAAAACTTGTTTAGACGCCTTGCTACATTGGGCTCTCGTTACCGGACGGCACATGTCATGTGACCTATAGCATAGACCTTAGATTGTTTATAGACTTACTAGTTGTTGTTGTGGCAAGTAGCTATTCCTTTTGGTTTTCTTGGGCGTTAAGACCTGCAGTATCAGTACATGAAAGGGCCAGTGTACGCTAAGGAGGAATACTGTACAAAATGAATATATATATATATAATAAAATAAATTGTTTTTGTTTTCTAAAATTTATCTCTTTTTCTCTACAAAAATATGTTTTCCGATTGTTTCACTTGGAAATCCAAAAACACAATTTAGATCCTCCCGTCACTCCCATTGTATTATTCACAGTGTAACACAATCACATAACAAATATAATATTAAGTTTATATTCTTTATAAAATCACAAAAACATCAGAAGTCATTGATATGGAATTATTGTAAAACGTAAAGAAAGGATCATTCATGTTTCCCGGAAAATTAAGCTCAATATTGATAAAACAGTATATCTCCCGGCAGCGCGAGCTCCATGTTGACAAAACATCATATGTGCAAAGGTATCGCCCATTGACCTTTCACGCGTTTTTAATATTTTTTAAGAAGCCTGATTAATCAAGTATTTTCTCTTTGTAAGTTGTTGCTTATTCAACACCTTGAACACAGTATTGCCCTGGTTATTGGTAGATATGAAGACCTGTTTCCCCTCAGTTAATTCATTTCATGAACAATATTTTTTAAGTCTTCCTAATTCTTAGGCAATTAAGCATTATATCAGTTCGGGATGCTGTTTTTGTTTTTGTAAAGAAATGGCGCAAACATTAACATCTTTTATGACATTTGTCGATCATTAAAACTCTAGTTAACTCGAGGAATGGGTAGACCTTGTATAAACAACGAGAGAAGGTTCCCCTCCTAAAGCCAAGGAGCGGATGTGAGTGAAGCCCCTTACGATAATGGCGATGTCAAGAGTTTGGCATGTTTATTTTAACAATTAATCAATAATTTTAGTGGTATTTCAGAGGTAACGTATCATTCTTAGATACAGTTTATCACAGCGTTAGTTTTAAACAAATAACTAGTCCGTTAACAGTGTGTCTATCGATTAAAACCCCAGGACACCTGTCGCCTACCTTAAATCCCCCTCCCCTCTCAGTTTGCCCATCTGCACTTACGCCATTCCATAAACTACATCCCAGCACGTAATTGCAAAACGACCTTGAAAATTAAAAAGTGGGTCATATATAGCAATTAAAATATTTATATTGTTTCATTTCGGTTTTAAAAAAACTGCATGGTTAAAACAACTGCGCTGATCCAGAATGTATTACCAAGATATTGGAGACACGAAGTTTGAGGTAAAAAGTACCTTGAATGTTGCTCAGCCGCAGAGTGGATACGATGCGACTATAGTGAAATCCGCCTATGACAAATTAAATAGTAGATTTGAAAAAACGCAAAGTTGTGAGAGTACCCTAACTTATACAAGGAAACGTATCTTAATGTAAGTTTTACCTCGACGTTTTATTCCCCTCCTATAATTCGAACAGGTTGTATTGTAACCATCAAGTTTTATTTTTAAAAGATCCTTACTGCCTCTTCGGTACATGCAATATGTACTATGTAATTTGACAACATAAATAATAGCACGTTATTACAATATGCAACTATTAAACCACTGTTACAAATTAAACAAATAGCACTGTATGTCCGCAAATACTCTGTTATTAAATACAAGCGTTTTTAACAATTTGTTCATTAACCTCACTGGCATGACACCTAAATGTCGTAGTTTGAATGCCTAATATAAATTATAATAAATTAGTTATTTATCTTAAGTCAGCAATAACCGTGAAAGAATGTATGTGAAAACGATATTCACTGTGGTTTACTACTGAAAACGTTGTATTACTGAAAACTTTGTATATTCACTATATTCACTGTGGTTTACTACTGAAAACATTGTATATTCACTATATTCACTGTGGTTTACTACTGAAAACATTGTATATTCACTATATTCACTGTGGTTTACTACT
>JAUMHH010178506.1:0-15305 GCA_032359455.1 Chlamys rubida
ACTCCTTTAAGTTTTGCCCATGCTTTCAAGCTATCTTCATAAAAAGTTGGTAGTATTCTGTTAATATCAAGACCCTGTAGGTCCGAACAAGTGCACAAAAACATTTTTGACTTATACTTTATGTCTAATTTAGTAAGATAGTATCTACCTATAGAGTTCCAGTTCTCATTTTTAGAGTGGATTATCTTATATATAGTTTTGATTTGTTTACTTTGTACATATGTTTCAAGATCTACCATTCCCATACCGCCTTTTTTTATTTTACTACAACACATTTTTCTTTCCAGTTGGTTTACTTTTCCATCCCAGATGTAATCCCAAATTATCTTGTTAATTTCTTTTAGATATTTACATGGTATGCCCCTCGCTTCTATTTCATATCCTATAATAGATATTATTAGTGATTTAATGATTAAAGTTTTCCCGCTAAATGTTAAGTTTCTGGTTTTCCAAATTTGCAGACAGTTTTTTATTTTGTTAATTTTTTCTTGCCAAATTTTGTCATTATCTATCATATATCCATGATGAATTCCTAGAGTTTTCACATTTGTTTTTGTCCATTTTATGATGTTAAATGTTGGGTCTTTGTTTTTCAATAGTCCTATATACAAACCTTCAGTCTTTTCATAATTAATCTTGGCACCTGATGCTTTTTCATATGATTTTAATAGTTTAAATGCTTCTCGAATGGATTTTTCTGTTCGATTGATTAGCTGAGTATCATCTGCAAACATACTTAATTTTATTTCCTTATCATTACCTGGTACTCTGATGCCTACTATTTCTGGATTTGCTCTGATAGCACATGCAAGTGGTTCTGCTTGAATAATGTATAAAAGTGGGGCGATCGGGCATCCCTGACGAGCTGATCTTGAGATGTTAAAATATTTAGATGTAAAACCATTAGTTTGGATACATGTTTTTGAATTTTTTAAAAGCATCTCAATCCAAGTACAAAATTTATTACCAAAATTAAATTCTTTAAAACATTTTAATACCCAACCCCATTCTATCCTATCAAAAATAACTGAAGTTAATTCACATAATGCACTGGGGTTGTTTATTTTCTTTTGTCACACCAATATAAAAGGTTGAAGTAGTCAAACTGCACATTCTTGGTTCAGTGATCCATGTGACATGTTAGCATGATACAAATTAGCAGGATTTTGTCTGTATTGTAGATGTTAAATACAATTCTACAATCTTTCCAAACCTTTTATAAACACAGTTGGTTCGGATATTTATTATCATTGAGCATCGATCCTGACCTCTAAAATGATGCTAAAATTTCCACGTCACATTTAGTTTAAAGGGTCAAAACGCAAACATTTCCACGCTCGCAAATGTCCACTTTTCCAGTATCACATGCTAATTTCTCTGACAAGCCTATTACAAATGAAGAGAAGACGAGGTGAATGTCACGTTATTTTATTGCTGTTAACTATGACATGTTTATACTAGACAGCCAGCTCTATACAGCTAGATTGGCTGTGTACAAATGTTTATACCGCTAATCAGTCCACTAACATCAAATGCAGGTAATACACCAACAAAACACAATAAAGCTCACACAGAAATCATCAGCATGCATGACTTGTACACATATTCCCTATAATGTGACCAGGTAACAGTCACAAGTCAATCAAAATGTCTGGGGCCTACTTCCAGTTCTTCAATCCTTCAAACCCCCCCCCCCCTTCTTGGAAAAAAGTGTTATTGGTGTTATTGATATCTTTTTCAATATAGTATGAAGCAGTGACGAGTTTTACATTCACCAAAGACAAACCAACACTACTTTGTATTTCCCCACGGTATAGCAGATACGAACTGCAAAATTACCCTGGATACAATTAAGATCTTTGCCGATTTCAGATTTAGCTGACGGCAATACTTTTATTCACCTACACAGACATTTTGTCCAAAAATATTTTTCAAAAATCTCGGTCAATAGTCAATTCGCTGTGAATGACATTATTCAGTGCACAATGATGGTAAGTGTAAATTGTTTTGAATCTGAAAGATGAAACACATATTAAAACATTTCAATGAAAATAGGAATACTGAATCTGACAGAAAATTTAAAATATTTCTACATCAATTCTAGAAATGGATGAATCTTCATTGTTTATAAACAAAACAACTCATTTCCCTCCAAAAGATATCTCCATTCTCATTTACATTTAAAATACATGTACATGTAATGATATAACTTGTGTCTCTTCATCAAAAACAAAAAAGATCTTGAGAATTTAGCAAATAATGGAAGATTCGACCACATAATACGACACTATTTACTGACGATACAATTAGTGAATAGGTATAATGTATAATGAACACAATTCTTATATATCTCTGCTGCTGCCTTTCCGTTTTAATCGTATAGCTCCCTCTATACTGTCTTAGGATCACAGGGGCCAGACAACTTGATGTGACGATTGTAAGAATAATTTATAAATATATACCAAGAAATATACGCTTCAATTTAACTTACGCCTTTCTTAATGAGAGCGAAATCATCATAAAAGCTAATTTTAGAAATCAACATCATATACATAGTAATCAAATGTGAGAGCGAAACTAAAACTTGGAAAATATGGATTTTACCAGTGAAGGGCAAAAGTTTCTTGGTATCAAATAATTCTTGCAACCATCATACCGCTTTGCCTAGCCCCTGTGCTTTTAATGCATGGATGGAAAATGAGCATGGTGTGAACTACATTGAAATCATGAAAATCATGAAATAAAAGCATACACTGGTTAACAGGTTTACCTTGATGGAACAAAAAACTAATAATTAATATCAACCGTCTTCTTTCCAATTTTAACACAACATCACATGATTTTCCTTGTCCTTTTTTCTGATGATAGGTTGAACAATGATTCTTGTACAAATAAAATAAAGATGTTAAAACTACATGGGAAAACATGAACCCTCCCTCGTACACATAGTCAAAACACTAAAGACTGGCATTCGAACAGCTAAATGTGTATAAAGATAGATGAATAAAAATAAATGACCTGCATCAAATTGAATACTCATAAAACATCAAAATTATATATATATCAAGAATGTCTCCATATCACTACAACGAAACAGCGAATTGAAGGATGGCCAAGCAACAATGAAGATAGCATGTTTTCATTCAGAAGTCATTGAAATAATTTGGTCTTCAAAAGTTGAAAAAATTATTGCCCACCTATTTTAAAGAAAACGTTTTGTCTTTCCCCCTTAATAACGGTGCTAGTGATACAATTTTTGGCATATTTGAAATAAAAATAAACACAAAGTTAACAATATCATCACTTGAAAATGTTGACAAAAAGGTTTTTGGAGTTGGTTTAATTTGTAGTAGTAGATGGTTAATAGCAAAAATCTATAGAAAATGTAACTAAATGATTATTACTTCATGTCTCAATACGGCAAGCATACACATTCCCTAATGCCCTTTCGTAGGTGTTTACAACACCGATGACGCTCTGCTAATATATTCTCACTTCACATGTACATCTTTCAGATCATTTGTTGCCTGATGGTATTAAAGTCAACTATACACATACTGGTACTTAACGTATAAGCACATTCTAATCTCCCTGCTACAGGGATGATTTTCAAGTTTAATGCAGGCATCATGATTCGGTGCTATACTTGTGTATAACAACCAGGAAAACAGCTTTTTGTGACCCCCATTACCCACAATGTCTTTATCCTTGGGCCTAACTTAAGCCCCAATCTACACCTGCTGGCTTTATTACATGATCACTTAATTATTATTTAATAACATTAATTTGCAAATGGCCAATGTTTTTTTGTCAGGATAAAGTGAGGGCTATTCCAGAATTAACCATAGGGGAGGGGGAGGCACTTTTTCAGAGACCCCACCACCCATAAAATGTTAAATGCATTATAATCTAATGAATGGTAGGCAGATCTGGTTTTAACCCCACCACCCATAAAATATTTCATGTAAAACTGGAGCCTCCCACCTGACCTACCCCATAGATTAATAATGGAATAGCCCTTAACAATGTGACAGATCATTGGTAGACTATTTAAACGGCCCATTAGTTCACTAATTCTGATCAAAATGTGGTGAGGCGTAAACACTTCCAAGATATATATCGCTATACAGTATCCTGAAACATGTTTGGTTAACATTTAGGATCAATTTAACCAACCAAAATCCAACTGTGATCTTTGGAACATCTGCCAGCATTTTCTTAGCACCACAAATGGAAATAAAACAGCCCATAATATACCTGAAGTACACATCAGAGAATACCAAAATTTAACAAATTATATTTCAATTACTAAATGCGACATAGATTTGGAAAGCATATCTACTACGGAAAATATGGCTAGCATTTAATCATAATGACTTAAACATCATAATAGGAACAACAAGTTGATAGAGAATTCAAAGAATCTCTTGTTTAGTACAATAAATATTCGTAAAATTTATCATACTGTGCTTAAACTTTAAAAAAAATCATCTTTCACAATCAGAATTACATCATTGTCATTACCAGCATACAAATTTCTACTGAAACATACATGATCAACAGTCCTTCAGTTCATTCTCACCAAGGAAATGGAACAGATTTTAATATTCTGAAGAAAACATGTGTCCTGGCCTCGTAAATCTTAAAAGACAATCTATTTACAAAACATTAAAAATATGAACTGATAACTCAATTTCTTAAAAAGTAATACTGTAAAATTAATTCCCATATTTTATCATTAAAACAAAGTAAAAATAACCTACAAGGATATGGAGAAGGCTATAAACAAGAAATAATTACGGTATGCCTTTCCTGGCTACACAAGTAAGAGGAAAACAGATCAAATCAACCATGTTGATGATATACAATTAAGAAAAAGTTTGCCTGTTTTAGAATATTTGTAAAATATATCCAAACTATGTAACTTTTCATGATGAAAGCAGATTTGTTTTTTCATTTCTTACAACATAATAATAAAAAGTTTGGCATTTTCAAATACAATTGTTTAGCATGGTATGCAAAACAAAAACAGTAAAAATGAAAACCTGATAATATACTTAACATATAATATACGAATATAACAATTAGGTTGACAAAATAATGCTTTCATTGCTTGCCATGTATATGAAGTAATTGTCAAACATCTCTTATGAGTTTTATACAATATTAAGATGACTTCAAAATTGGGAAAGAATGACAACAATGAGCCGATGGAAATTCCATTCTGATGAGTGATGATGTCAGCGCCTTCTTTGCTTTTTCGCAAGAACAGTAACTGGGATCCCTCCGCGCCCAGACTTGGTTTTACGGACGACATACATTTCTTGGTAAATTTCCTCATTTTCATCTTCTCCTACAACTGCTGCTTCCTCTGCCTCTGCGTCAGCGTCACCAGCTAAAATGGCTGGTGAGGGGAAAAATGAACTCACCAGCTGAAACGATCCTGATGCTCCAATTCCTGACAATTGTCTGAAATTACATATTTCATTCCAATTTAAATATGCACAGTGAAAGATCACTTTTAAATTCATCAGTGAAATTTACTTCTACATGCAAACGGGGAACTAGTTATGAGAATCATAAGTGAAGATTTATAAGTTGTTATCAAAGTAAGTGGAGACCAGATAAAGGCATGTTAAAGAATACACACAGGGTAACGAGCTATTGTTTCACAGGTATCTCCATAGCTGTATGGTATTCCCATAGCCATTTATTTCCATAGCTATGTGGTATTGTTATAGCTATGTGGTATCTCTAAAACTATGGGGTATCTCCAAAGCTATGTGGTATTGTTATAGCTATGTGGTATCTCTAAAGCTATATGAGGTATCTCCATAGCTATGTGGTATTGTTATAGCTATGTGGTATCTCTAAAGCATTTAGGTATATCCATAGCTATGTGGTATTGTTATAGCTATGTGGTATCTCTAAAGCTATGGGGTATCTCCATAGCTATGTGGTATCTACAGCTATAAGGTATGTCCATAGCTATGTGGTATTTTTATAGTTATGTAATATCTCTAAAGATATAAGGTATCTCCATAGCTATGTGGTATTTTTATAGCTATGTGGTATCTACAGCTATAAGGTTTGTCCATAGCTATGTGGTATTTTTATAGCTACCAGGTATGTAATATCTCTAAAGATATAAAGTATCTCCATAGCTATGTGGTATTCTTATAGCTATGTGGTATTTTTATAGCTATGTGGTATCTCTAAAGCTATAAGGTATCTCCATAGCTATGTGGTATTGTTATAGCTATGTGGTATCTCTAAAGCTATAAGATATATCCATAGCTATGTGGTATTTTTATAGCTATAAGGTATCTCTACAGCTATAAGGTATCTCCATAGACATGTGGTATTTTTATAGCTATGTGGTATCTCTACAGCTATAAGGTATCTCCATAGCTATGTGGTATTGTTATAGCTATGTGGTATCTCTAAAGCTATAAGGTATATCCAAAGCTATGTGGTATCTCTAAAGCTATGTGGTATCACCATAGGAATGTGGTATCTCCATAGCTATGTGGTATGTCAATAGCTATGTGTTATCACCATAACCATTTATCTCCAAAGCTATATGGTATCTCCAAAGCAATATGGTATCTCCAAAGCTATATGGTATCTCCAAAGATATATAGTATCTTCATAGCTATTATTTCCTTTCCTTTATATACATCACTACAATTTGATACAACAGGAGTTTAAGGATCTAGTTATCGGTATGAGAAAAAGTTATTAGTTAAGGCTAAGGAAATAAAATAAAGCTATAGAGATACCTGTGAAACCGTTGTATCTCCATAGCTATGTGTTATCAACATTGCTATATTTCAAGATAATTAACTTGAGGCATTGCATATTCATCACAGTAGAGAATATGTATGTTTATATGATGTTACAGTACAGACCACAGTAACATGGACACTAAACCTCAATATGCTTGGACAAATTTTGGCTTTATAAAAAAATTTGTGCAATGTATGAAGAGACATATACAAAAGAATCATTAAAGAACAGAAATAGGACACTTCTAAAATAAAATATGTTTGCAGTAAGTGAGGTGGCAAATGTAACGATGGGTGTCATATTAGTTTTTTTGTATCAAGAATGTTCCATTAAAATTTGTCCTAGTTTGTTATAAACTGCTACACATGACCAAAGTAACACCTGGCTAGGATTTTATGCTTTACCAAAACCTGAAAACTAATAATTTAATTTTTTTTAAAAAAGCTTTTGAACTCACTTGATCTTTTTGTTTAAACAGGCCCTCTTCAGTGCGCCTTTGTACAGATGTGGTTTGCTATCAATGCCAAAATCAGGGTGGTACTCCATGATGTATTTCTTGATGAGGCCAGCCGACGCTTGCTTGGGTTCATGACATGCTACAATCGCTTGACATACCATGTCTTCCATAGATTTGGCTGTAACGAAGATTGATACAATCTAAATAATATGTGACTAAATTCTTTGTCATTTGAAATTAGTTCCTCGAAAAATGATAAACCAGTAATATGAAAAGACTCCAGTACATTTATGTAATAGCAACTGGTATCCTATTTAATATATTGTATATTTTCGTTTTTTTGTGTGTATAAAATGGTTCTTCTTAATTCAAATCTACTTTGCCGGATTTGTTATTTATGTATGAATAGGCTCCAACAATATAATCACATATATGAAAGTTAAATTGTGTTAACAAAACAAGGGAGATAACCTTCAGCATTTTGTTAATGTTGAACCAATTTACCTTCGCTGGGATTGAAGTCCTCAGCCAGCAGCCTGAACTTTCCGGTACCACCACTTCCAGACACTTGTTCCCATATTCCTTTCTCCGCTCCCTTTTCCAATGCCTTCTTTAATCTGTAATGAAAGAGACGTAAATGAGTGTTACTGACATGATTGGATGGTCAGGTGGCGTAGTGGATAGTACACTTGCCTTTCACCAAGGCGGATGGACATGAAAAGGTATGGGGTCACCTGCCCAACCACGTGGGGTTTTCTCCGAGTACTCTGGTTTCCTCCCACATGAAGACCCCACGCGCTAACATCCGAGAATAACTTGTTTCATAATTGTTGTAAATAAATAGAGTGTATATTGTTACTGACATGAAGGTGTAGATGTGTACTTTACTTCTCGAAATATTAGCTGCATATTTTTGTTATGTTATTCATATTTAGGTCATGGATTACTACAGATGTAGCTATGAGTTATGGGCAATCAGTTATAAATCATAATCGATATTGTTTTGCGACTGCAAAAAGTCAACTGACTTATGATCAATAATGACAATTGCATCACCAGTTTATAACTTTATTGGATTGAATACCCAAATAAAGTATCAATATTTTGTTACATCAAGCAACAGAATTGTGTACTATACATAAGAATTCCTTCTTTAATAATGAATGGTTTAAAATACAATCAACTTTTACACATTTCTGATTTCCCCGCCCCCAAACACTACCATCAATCACATAATCAAACAAATGAATGACTTTCAATGCATACTGGACATGAATGAAATTGATCCTTGAGTTCTATAATGAACTGATAATGTCAATTATGGAATAAGTAATTGATAATCAGAATCTGAAAGGGCAAACTGGTTTATTTTCTATCTTTATCGATCATCAGCCCATCACTATACACAGGTGTGGTTTATATTTGAATCAAGAAAAAAAAGTTGTAGTTGTAGGACAATTAACACAATATGTTGTAACCTTTAGTGAAAATCAACTTCTATATGAATATTCTTTTCCTGAAACTGTATTTGACCTATGACCTTACCTTGAGTTTTGGCAAGAATCCGTAAAAGTATGGTAAATATGACACAATCTTTAATCATCACATAAATGTCTTGAATGTTAAACTCATAACTCATGAACTCGACATTTCCACTGCTTAGGAATGATTACCAACAAACCAGATGTCACTTTGTCATAACATTGTGATCACAAACTCAGGCAATGAAGTGGTACCTGTAGGCCTAACTTACATCCTCCTCGGTACTCCAGGGGTTACGCTCACTTTCGCACTCTGCACTCTTGGAATATGTCATAGCAAATTTGAAGGCACAAAGACAGCTGTTTGATTGGTCTCAGGTAAAAAAAGAAATGACCAATCGCTAGGATGATACCTGTCCTTTAAAGATTACAAAGGAGCAACACCAGACTTTAAAGTCAATCATAGACGACCGCAAGATTCTTTTGATGTACATCAAAGGATCAAACTAGTCTTCTTGTCTCATCAGCAAGGTAGCACACACTGAGCCTTCAATTTTACTATGACATATTCCAGGGGTGCAGAGAGTGAAAGCGAGCGTACCCTTGGAGTATAGAGGATGAACTTGCATCAGAAAGTTTGTAATTACAAACTCTTTTTTTTAATTCTTTTGAAAACATATTTTGGTTCTGTATCACTTTTCTCAGAATGCAAAATTTCCACTCAGGTGTCTTGAATACTTTGTTTATTTTTGAAGTATTTAATGGTCCTAACAACCCGGAGGTTTAACAGTACCTAAACTTAACTTTAGTAGAGTGTCGCTTGTTCATGCAATTTAAGAGCTAAAGTTGGTGGGTTGCAAGGTATCTGGATTACTGTCACAGTGATTCGTTTTTGTATTGTTTAACAGCCCATCGACAATGTGAGTCATTTATGGCCATACTGTCACAGTGAGATTTTAAAATGAAAACTTGGAAATCTGTATCCCAACCAATGCAAACAGGATGCTACTAACTTGGTATCCATATTGGCATCTGGGTAGTGATCCGTTATGTACTTCTTGATCTTGGCGATAGAGGCGTCCTTGGGATCACTCATGTAGGTAATGGCCAAGGAGAATGTATCCGTCACTGACTGGGGATCACTGTGCATAGATGCAGTTCCTCGCCATGCACTTTCTAAATAAAGGTATGAGAAAAAGGAAAAGATGTGAAGTAAGACAGAAAATAAGCATTTCAAATGATGGTAAGTTGGGGAAAGAATTTGAAGGAAAACCAGCATATTCTATATACCTTACAAAGGCAACCTAACATTTGTATTATCCATAATACCTCAGTTCTTCATTATCAAACTATGATTCTGAAGTACCATTTAGTCAGGGAACTGTGTACATGTTCAGTACAGACAGAATCAACACAGATTTAAAAATATTCTCCCCATATCTATTTCCTCTTACTTTTTGCAAACGTTAAAAAAACCCATTTGTTAATGAAACTGAATGTCAATCTTGTATTACTACTTATTCATGTTACAACTTACTTTTAGAGTGTTTCTTTTTTTTATCTTTATTTTTCTTCGATTTCCTTGCTTTTTTCTTGGGTGCCTCTCCATCCTCTCCCTCTTTTGCCTCTTCTTCTTTTGGCTCTTCTTCTTTTTTCTCTCCGTCCTCTTTTGCCTCAGACTCCTCAGATTTCCTCTTCCTCTTCCTGCCTTTCTTAGACTTATGTTCCTTCTCAGCTGGTACATCCTCTACTTTGTCTTCCTCACCTTCAGCCTAGAAAACCCCCCAGCAAATATGACGTTATTTTGTCGTCGCAAGAACCAAAGGGTTCATGTCTGCAAGTTTACAGAATTTCATTATTTCCAAATTCCTCAGTTACTTAGAAGTTAGAGATTATAATTTCAGAACTGATTGATAATATAGACAAAGCCATTTAAATAGTCATCACAAATTTGGTTTACATATATATATACAAACTATTTGCCTACAAGTGGTTGCCTTTTGTTGCACCCCCAATTCAAACATCATGTTGACATTTTCATGCCCTATGTTATTCCTAATATCAGTTGTGGTGTAGGGAAACTGATACTGTAAGCTGGTGCTAAAGTAAGTACACAAAAAGGTATGTGATTACTGACAGGAGGTCACCACTGCTAAACTACCAGTAATAAATCAACACTTACTGCTGTGCCATCATTTTCTTTGTCTGCTTTGTCTGTTTTGTCTGTTTTGTCTTTCTTTTGCTTTTTTTCCTTTTCTTTCGTTTCTTTCTTCATGTCTTCCTCTGCTGTGCTTTCACCTGGTAGCCTATAGAATCCACATTTACCTGTACCCCTTACCTGGGAAAACAAAAAAGAGATATGAAACCTTTCTTAGAATCTTTAAAAATCAAAAAAGAGGTAAGAAATCATCCCTTACTGGTTTTAATTTAATAATTCTTATTAAACTGAAAAGGAAGTTCAACTGTCTTCAATAATTTCTATATTAATAATTGTACACAATAACACACTCATATATATTGTGTATGCATTAATATACAAGACAATAACTTAAATAAGCAATATATTATATATTGTTGTTCATTACATAGAAAATATCATTAACTTTTGATGTTCTAAAACATTCAAGACAGCTACTGTAAAATTGATAATCAGTCAAATTGGTTTTGCTATATAACGCATGTACATGAGCTATGTGCAATTCATAACTTTTTTATTTTACCAGACATATTTGAGATGTCTCAATCCATTTCCTACTGAAAGCGTAAATACATCTTTTGAATGAGCCATAAAACCATCCATTCAAAGAGCTGTTGTATTAATTTTTAGATAATGAATGATATTCGAAAGGTGGAACTTACCAGTTCGAGGTGCCCATACGAAAGGCCCCTGTTGAGAGCAGATAACAATTTCTGTGGTTTCATGTCTAGCTGGAGGGCTGGATACTTTGCGCTGATGTTCTTCTTTAATGTTTGAAACCGTAAACCTCTGTTCTTTGATAGGTTAAAGAAAAGGTATCTTTGGAATAAAATTCATAAGTATGCCAAAACAGACTTAAGGGTTGTACAATCAATGTATATTGTGAACCAACACATTGACACACTGAAGACACCGACATACCTGGTATACAACTGATATAGATTTGATTCATATAATCGAAGATTAAAAAGCATGTATATATCAGTTTCCAGGCGTTATATGTGCAACGTTCAAAGTATTACCGCCCATAAAGGAGCCTTCAAAATACATAAATAATGAAAAATTGAAAAAGCTAAATCACTGAAAATGAATGTGTTTATTTATTGCTATACATTTATTGTAAGAAACAGCTATAGGAAAACTGCTAATCACATTGCAGGTTTATTTTTTCCAAACTTATGATATTTTACCAAACCTGTACATGGTAAAACATTGATGATATTTCCCAATTTTTGCCAAATGTTAATGATATTTCCTAATTCCTGCTCAGGGACCTTTTCCCAAAAAACCTGGCAAAAACCCTGATATCATAGAGGCTTCATACAAAGCAATTTCTTCTATTATATCCTTAACATTCAACATAAAACATTGAATGAAATTGAAAATTTAGTGTGTTTCACTAGTGGTTTATAAAATATATAGAGGACATTTAATGGTCTCATACTGAATACCATTCAATAATTATATTCTATTTATTATATTTCTAAAAGTAACAGTAGGCAAATAGTGCTTCATCATAAAGCGCAGGAATAAGTAGCAAAATATTTGATGCCAAGTTCTAGTGACGTCAAACTTGACAACAAGGCAGAGCGCCTTTTTGAATTGGTTAAAAAAATGATATAAATCGTGTATTTATGTAAATGCCACTGTTTGTTGCAAATGTGTACCAAAACAGCCAGTTATTTTGCCGTTGCTTCATCTGGACTTTAAACTGAAAACCTACGCAGTGAAAAGAAAGATTGGACAGTACTGAACATGATATCTTCACATGTGAAGATTTAACATTTTGTATATCTTCACTGCAGTGGTGAAGATCAATGTTTTTATTAAATGGATAATTCCTGATATTACACTAGTGTATTAAATATAAACGCATACTATTCAAATAAGACCACATACTTTTGTAGTACACTGCTCCCTTTCCAATTCAGCACAACTTTATCAACCAAATACTACCCCAGGTCCACAGTGGTGTATCTCGTTATTTTACTTCTGACAGAAAATAAATCATTGTTTTTCCACAATGGCGTTTAATATAAAAGGATACAGGGTTCTTAGCTTCATTGATGATCTCCTCCAAAATGTCCTTCATCTTTAGGTTGAGAGATTCAGCTTGCACCTTTGGTTTTTTATCAGAATGTTTTCGGTCTTTCACCAGTCCTTTTAATGCAGAATCTTCCTTTATGCCGTAGTCCTTACCAAATTTATCTTTTACCAACTGAAAGTTGAAAACATACAGATTTATTAAAAATTATTAACATTATAATGCAAACTATGATATCAGTACAGAAAATTTAACATATTTTTTTCACATTTCTAAACATTTAAGCAAGTAAAGCAACTCCTTTACAACAATCTGATTAAAATACAGCTCCTCATTATACTATCGTATAGAAGAACGATAGAATAATGAGGAGTTGTATTTTAATTAGATTGTCCTTTACACCATACTGTCAGTATTTTTTCTGGTTGTAAGTCCAGGACTTCGTGTTTGTGAAAAGACAGTACCAGACAAATAGTTCCCAGTTAAGAAATTTATCTCCCATCCCCCTCAAAAAATGCTGTCCCAAACAAATTTTACCCAGTACAGTACCTATTTACAGTTCAACACTAGTATGTCAACCACTTTGCCCAGTGTAACACTGTATCACTCTACCCATCCTCTATACTCCTGGGATTACACTCACGTATACGCTCTGCACCCCTGGAATACGTCATTGCAAAATTGGAGGTGTAAGTGAGCATAACACCTGGAGAATCGAGGATGCAATGTATCTAGTTTTAAGCCCTTTGCTTTGTACTGCACAGTGCTAGAAATTAATTTGAATACCACTAGTAATTTTTTATCAGTCCATGTGCACATTCCACTAACCCAACATCATTCAACAAGATTGGCAATATGAAATTTTGACTAGTCAATCCTCCTAGCAGTTTTTAGAAGTAATAGTCCAGCTGGAGGATCCACTAGTCTCAGACTATCGGGCTACCCTTATTGTCTAGCCCTGCTACACTGTACGTACCCGGTTAAACACTGGGACGTCCACCACCTTGCCCTCCTCCAGTACACATGTTTCTGTGTAGTAATCATACAGAGCCACCAGTGAAACATTGATGCCCTCCTTCACCTCCAGGTTGTCGTCTAGCCTGGTAGGACATAAAATGGATGATTATACAGTTGTTGTCCTTAAATAACAACATAAATCACTTGGATAGGGTCAACTCGTTTGAAGCGTCTTTCAATTTAACATTGATTACATCTCATAAAGACTGATATCATGATATTATCCGTAATACGTAATCTACTTTTTTTCTCTTATCATTGTTTTTGTAAATTAACCAAAGATAGACCAAGAAATTTTATGTATGCTTATTTTAACCATATAAATATCCTAATGAAATACGTATATATACAGAACAAGTCATTTTGTTGAAATTGTAGAAAAGCTAGAAACTGCCTATTAACCCACCATGTCCCTGCCCTAAGCTCTGCAGGTGGAATAGTACGTTTGCGCTTCTCAAACAAGACCTCTGCCTCAAGGAACTTGGCCTTTGGTTTAACAGCTTTGGGTGCTGGTGGCTCCTCAACTGGTGGTGGTGGTGCCGCAGCAGCTAAACTGGCTGCAGCCTTGGCCTCTTTCTCCCTCTCTTTTTCTGCCAGATATTCTTGAGTCGCCTTCTTTAGCTTGATAGCTGGCATTGTGAATGGTTTTTATGCTGTAATTGAAATTTGAATGTGTTAGGTTTGTTCAACATGGAGCCATAATTAAAGCATTCAACTGAATTGTATTCATAATTATACATGTGCCTGTAAGTAGAGTATGTACTGCAAAAGAGTATTTAGTGGAAATTTCAAATATCGTCATGAAAAGAGGTAGAATCATGGTAAGCACCTCAACACTTTTGGTGTGTAGGTATGATCCAACCTAGTACTGTAGTACAGCAAGATTATTCGATCATTGTCGCGATTGTCCTGCTGACTGTATTATAGCTATTTTAAGGCAAAGCTTGCTGCCCTTCCCTGTATACTCTTCCTGATGTCTGTAATCAGGTAATGAGGGTCCTACACTAGGCTATGGTTTCGTGTCTCACAAATGAACCAGGTCAATTTATAATATATGAGCAATACAGAGTATTCACATTTCTTTCTTTAAATAAAGGAAGTTTCGGATGCAAGATTTATATTAAAATAAATCAAATAAAAGGTGTTATTTGTGTAATAGGGGGACGTCCAGAGAGGGTTTGCATCCGTTGTCACTCCGTTAAATCCATTTCGTGATCGTATAGTTTTTTATAATGGTAACGATTCGACAACTTCCCCTGCAGTCCTCTCTAGACCTCGCCTCTTTCGTCAGGTTACAGACCTGTTTTCACTACAGGTTCG
>JAUMHH010178517.1:0-15305 GCA_032359455.1 Chlamys rubida
AACTGACTATACTTTGTTAGATGTAGTAAATGACAACTAGCTGTAAAACTGACTATACTTTGTTAGATGTAGTAAATAATAACTAGCTGTAAAACTGACTATACTTTGTTAGATGTAGTAAATGACAACTAGCTGTGAAACTGACTATACTTTGTTAGATGTAGTAAATGATAACTAGCTGTAAAAATGACCATACTTTGTTAGATGTAGTAAATGATAACTAGCTGTAAAACTAACCATACTTTGTTAGATGTAGTAAATGATAACTAGCTGTAAAAATGACCATACTTTGAAAAGTTCTGTCTGACAATGCAAGTAGCTGTAAAACTGACTATACTTTGTTAGATGTAGTAAATGACAACTAGCTGTAAAACTGACAATACTTTGTTAGATGAAGTAAATTACAACTAGCTGTAAAACTGACAATACTTTGTTAGATGTAGTAAATTACAACTAGCTGTAAAACTGACAATACTTTGTTAGATGAAGTAAATTACAACTAGCTGTGAAACTGACTATACTTTGTTAGATGTAGTAAATGACAACTAGCTGTAAAACTGACTATACTTTGTTAGATGTAGTAAATGACAACTAGCTGTAAAACTGACAATACTTTGAAAAGTTCTGTCTGACAACTAGCTGTAAAACTGACCATACTTTGTTAGATGAAGTAAATTACAACTAGCTGTAAAACTGACTATATTTTGTTGGATGTAGTAAATGACAACTAGCTGTAAAACTGACTATATTTTGTTGGATGTAGTTAATGACAACTAGCTGTAAAACTGACTATATTTTGTTGGATGTAGTAAATTACAATTAGCTGTAAAACTGACCATACTTTGTTAGATGCAGTGTATGACAACTAGCTGTTAACTAACCATACTTTGAAAATTAATTGTAGCTGTACACCTAATTAAACTTGGTCTATTTGAAATCTATGGTGACTAACATCAACAGTAAAACTAACCATACTTTGACTTTTCTGTAATATGTGGCAATTGACCACTAGCTGTAAAACCTTAACTAGACTTTGTTTTATCTTTAATAATTGGTATCTGACAACTTGCTGTAAACTAACTAGACTTTGTTTTGTCTGTAATTATTGGTAACTGACAACTTGCTGTAAACTAGTTAGACTTTGTTTTATCTTTAATAATTGGTATTTGACAACTTGCTGTAAACTAACTAGACTTTGTTTTATCTTTAATTGTTGGTATCTGACAACTTGCTGTAAACTAACTAGACTTTTTTTAGTCTGTTAACTGCAGAGGCTGGCTGACAAATTTTGGAATTGGCTCTCAATCCCTGAGCAATAGCAGAAGAAGCGTCTTGGCATCATCAGCCACAATAACCTCTACCCCGCTATTTTGTTGTCGCTGTACATGTATGTCCTGTCAATTCCGGCTTGACATTGCCCACTCCATCATAAACATCTGGGCCCTTTGTAATCCTCAGGGCACTGGTCATGTATTACCCACTGGTTTCAATTTGAAATGTATCATCGCTCAGTAATGGCAGATTTAATCATGTATATACATTTGCAGAATACTTCTGGTAGGGATATTGACAGTCTTGTTTGCTTTCCATTACCGTGTGTTAATTCTGTACTTTGTAAATTGAAATATGTTAATAGACATTGACAAAGATCCATTTTGTTGTGCGAATGTTCTCATTCTGTTTCAATAAAGAAAATGAAAATAGACAAAATAGAGCATTAAGATGAAATATTCCTTATTTAGACATACTGAATCAGTTTGCAATCAGTATGATTGGTATTCGGAATTAAAGGCTGGTATTTAGCGACGGAACTCGGCTGGTATTCAGTGACAGACCGAGCATATCTGTGCTGTAAATGGTGTTTGCTTCAAAATTCCATCAAAGGATTTTTGTCATTTCATGGTTTCTGTATCAGTGGCATCTACCAAACCATGACTATGTTAACTCATTTACCCCTGAATGTTTATACTAGACTTGCCCACTCTTTGATTTGGTAAGGTTCAAATGTGACTTTAGGGGTGACTTTTTGACTGTGTCGTACATGTACAGTTGCCCACAATTTAAAAAAAAAGATGGAGCACAGATTTCATGTTTGAGCATGAAAATCGGTTTGATGAATACATCCCCAGGTAGTGAATACTGTTCTATATTTCATTCTTTAAAGCTTTTCAGGGCATTTTATGATAAACAAAACAAAATGCTTTTCCAAATGTGTAAAATTTTCTAAGCATTGGGTTTTCAAGACAACCACAGTCCAGTTTGATGAGATTCTACTGTCATCCAAGGCACTGGTCCAGACTCTGTTGCGGTTTGGTGACGTCCTAAGCTATAACTGTTGTAGGCTGATAACTTCTATTGAGGCCAGTGTGTGTTTTATTGAGACCAGTGTGTGTTTGAATTGCTTTAAACAGACTTTCTGGCTTCTGCATATCTCCAGGATACTCTTTATTTGGGGCAGTTTATGATACTAACAAGAAACTCGCATGTGATAATTAAATTTCTCAGACATGTTTCCTGAAACTCAGAGCCACTTATGTTATATGACCGCCCTGATTCTTATAGGCAACTGGAATGTTGCGTTCGCTTAACATCACATGATTTAACACACTCTATAGCAGTTATGGTTTTAAAGACTTATGTTTTCCCTATACTCTACCACTCTATGGATTTTCCATTATATAACCCTGGCAAATTCAGATGGCATCCATATCAACTATGAATGCCATGGCCCACATGTTGATGTCATGATGTTGGATACCACTGACCCACAGCCTGGAAGTTGACTGTTTTATTCATTTAACAAGCATACATGATATATACATACACTTATAAGAACTGCTGTCAGTTGGCATTCATGTTCGGTGTGAATGCCAACTGGCAATGACTAATTCCATGAAGTGCACTTTAAGCTTACAATATGTATGCAATAAGAATAAGCTTACAATATGTATGCAATAAGAATGCAGTATATAATTTACATGTAAGGAAATGTAATACAATGTATTTACATTTTTAGTATATATATATACAATACAATAAAATGTTCAGATATAATTCCAAGAATTACTACAATGATATAGATTATATTCTGACAAAATTAGGATTTTGCAATTATTTGACAAAGTCAGTTTTGAAATATAAAAAAAACACATTTAAAAACTTGCGACGTTTAGAGTACGTTAGTTTCTTTAAACCAGTTTTTCTGTGCTTAATAAAGTGAGTAACTGCAGAGCGACGTTTAGAGTACGTATGTTAGTTTCTATAAACCAGTTTTTCTGTGCTTAATGAAGTGAGTAACTGCAGGGTTGGCATGTCTTACCAATATCCATTTCAATGCAAGGTGGCATTTCTGTCGCTTGTTTTCTCATTATAATCTCCACAAATATGTGTGAATTACATATCCAAATACAATATATTTAAAAGTTATGCAATGTGCAAGTAAAAAAATTATCTAGAAAAATATAATCCTAGCAATAAAGCCTACATAAAAGGCAGGAATCCATTTTAGAAGGAAGTTTCTGCATAATAAACATCCATTTGATTATTTTCTAAATGTCATCATATCTGGCTCATATGTTATATATGACAGATGGAAATGCTATTCAGCTTATTGCATATGCATGTCATAAAGCTAGCCTTCTTTACAAGGTGTCACAAGTATGGTTTGTAGGAGAAGATGGGAACAGCTGCCCAATAGATTGTGTTAGACGATCAGCTGTTGTTTATATATATATATATATGTGTGTGTGTGTGTGTGTGTATAATACAAAAATCAATTACTACATGCAATTCTCTGTGTACGTGGATGCATTAATGAATATTTTATCGAAAAAAATTCTTGCGATATTTGTTTTCCTGTTTTGATGAAGATGTTATGTGTGTACCGGTATTTTAATATGAAATATTTCTTTTCAGAATAGTTATTTGTACTCCAGCTTCACAAATTAGGATATATAGTACTACTGCATACAAGGATTTTTTTTTCACCATTCGCACTTGGAGCAAATTTATCAAAACAACAAATATAAGTAGACTGGGTGAATACCAATTTAACCAGTGAAGGGCCATGTTTGACAAGGGGGAAGTTTCCCGGTGTACAGTATTGTTAAGATTCTCTCTCTCTGTGATGTTTTCTGCTCTTTTATATTAAGCCTTAAGGGAAGTCATATTTGGTACAGATGTACAGCACTGCAAGTGGTGTGTCAATTACGAAAAAGGGGGTCACTGTGACCTCTATTTGACCTTTCCTCTTCACCACAATTTCTAAAATATGGGTTTCTGACAATTATCTCGCCAAAAATTTGATACAGGGGAAAATGTTTGTATGCAAACTAAAACTTTAAGTTATATAGACATGTATACTGATATATCAAGAAGTTATTGCTCTCGAATTCTGAAATGTTTGTACCGATGGTAAAGGACTTGAATAAACGAGAAAAGTTAGCTCTGCAAATGCTGAATGGTTTGAATGACATTTAGCTGGATATGGCAGAAGATCTTTGGTCAGGATGACCAGTTTAACAGTGTAATGTTGATATATACGCACAGTCAAACGACAATGGGGCTCTTCATTACAGTGCGGGATTAACCCATTTACACCTAACTAGGCATTTGGACTACTCCAAATCAACGGATATCATAGTCGATTGTGGAAATACAGGGGTGATTGAGTTAACACTGGGACAGACTTAATTCTGAAGGAGTTCCCATAGTGATATATTTTGTCAGTCGGAATGGGAAAAGATCAAGCAGTTATCAGACATGGCCAGGAATACACAGCTTCAATCCAGCTCCGTATCAAGCTTGGGCTTGGTGATTTTAGAAAAAAATCAATATGGTTTCTTCAGCACTGCTATAGATTTTCATGAAAAGGAAGAGAGAAAGAGTGTTAGATTTCTACTGGGAAAATTTGGAACATCCATATGTTTGAGAATGACAGGCAGAGAATATTTCATTGTTGGCAGTGTCAGGAAATCTATATCGGCTGCTTTTTTGGAGCTATGTCGCATCCACGTACGCCTCATACGCCATACTTCTGTAAGGAACCAAACTGTTAGCCCTTGTGTGGTATAGGACCATGTAGCACCGCTTACTCTATTTTTTGTCTGTTTTTTGTTAAACGTTTTTTCGTTTATTTTAGTTCAAAAACCATTTTTGGTTGTATGTCTTAATTGGCATGATTGAAAATTGGTGTATACACTCAAATATTGTTGCTGCGGTGTTTGAACCATAAAACATAATGTAGATAGTTGAAGACGCTAGGAGGTCGAAGTCACACGAAACTCATGCAAGGTCATTTAAATTATCATTTTCAAAATATTTAAGTGAAAAGTAAAAGTTTCCATTGAATGTTATTGAAATGAATAAATTTTCTAAATGGTTACATCGGGGCCCACGGTGGCCGAATTGTTAAGTTCTACTGTCACTAGCCCTGCAACACTGGGTTATGGGTTTGAGGCCTACTTGGGGCAGTCACCAAGTACTAGTGGCTACAGGTCGGTGGTTTTTCTCGTGTTACTCCTGTATTCCTCCACCACCAAAACCTTGCACATTACTTAAATTACCGTAGCTGTCAGTAGGACGTCATACACAACAAACTTAAATTACAGAACCTATCAGTAGGATGTCATACACAACAAACTAAAATTACCGTAGCTGTTAGTAGGACGTCATACACAACAAACTAAAATTACCGTAGCTGTCAGTAGGACGTCATACACAACAAACTAAAATTACAGTAGCTGTCAGTAGGACGTAATACACAACCAAACTAAACCAAACCTGTATTGCATGAAAAAAAAGACACAAAATATATGAACTGAAAAAATCTTAACTATTTAATAGCAAAACTCAAACGATGAAAAAATTTAAAACTAACTTTTCAAAAATGTCCATGTGACCATGTCAGTATTTTGTTATTATTTGGTAACTAATAAACATCAAATTTATAGTACATGATTCCGTAGGAATATGTAATTCAATATTTGTTTGAGCTTTTGAAAAATGTCAGGTCACGTATTTTAATATATAGAAAAAATTTCGCAATCCTGTTGAATGGAATTTTAGTTGACAAAAGGATCATGTCTTAACTTCTGTAATTGAACAAACGTAAAAAAAAAAAAAATCAATTAAGACGTGTGTGCAGTCTGTGTGCAGTCTGTGTTACGCGGACTAATATTAACACTGCTTGATCTCCGTTCTCCGTGTTGAATTTAAAATCCCCTCCCGATCAGTTAACGTTAGTATTTTCTATAAGGGGAGTGACTTTTCTGTCACGATTTCCGATAAGTTTAACACATTAACAGTCTTTTTTCTTAACTGATTTAAGTCACTGATATACACAGCTCATTAAACATGTTGATTAAAGGTATATGTTTGATCATATCGTTCCATTGTCTCAATAGCACGATAAATGATTGTATTGTTGAATTCTTCGTAGCTTGGAGCTACAGTCTAATAGGCCCAAGTTTCAACAACTAGCAACATTATTTTATAGAAGCAATAATTCATTTTTTGAAATCGGTTATAATTTTTCATATTTATGATGTTGACTTTTTCTTACTTATTTAAAAAAAAAAAAACCTGGTTCACAATGTTTAATTTCAAGAAGATTTTCTGATAACTAAATATAAAGTCAAAATAGTTGTGCCTGACCTTCATAATAACAGTTGACATTCTTGTTTGAGGTATCTCAAAGAATTTTTTTTATGGCAAGTTGTGGTTATCAGAATGCATCTTTTCCTATCTAATGCAATTTTTCAGTGTCAACGAATTTATCAGATAATTGAGCATTTTTAGCTCATGAACTGGCTTTATTGTATAGAGATAATATGATGTCAGTTACTGTACTACATTGAGCAATGCTTTGTGCAAGTTAAACAGACTTTAATCTTCAGGATTCACCTGGCATATTCTTAGTTGTATTCTCAGCCTCATCGTTTGTCTTCCTGTGCTGTGTGGAGTGTGAGCCCATGGCTGGTACAGGCCTTGAAAAGGCCATCAAAACAAGGACTGGCCTAGAAAAAACCTAAAATCGATGAAAAACAAATAAAAAGCAACAGATTTGTTGCAGAAGGGTCAAAATGAATGTTGAATTTGACGAGATGTTCACTCTGGTTGGGTATTTATTTTGTTGGGGTCTTCGTTGTGTTGTTATTCTGAATAAAAATGAATTCAGAAAATACAGGAAAATGAAATATTTGTTTCAAATTTATTTCCAGATTTTTAGATACCAGCCAATGTTAGATTTTAGTGTAGTTTAGTGTTTGTATTAGGAGTTAAAAGCATGCAGGCTACACCTCCAGGTGTCTGCAGTGGCAGGGGATTTTAGGCCTTTTTCCCACTGAATAAGGCCCTAAGAAAGCCATAAAAAAGCCTTGAATTTCGTAGTAAAATTCCTGTATGAACACTGGAGCTGAATCCAAACTCATCAAAGATCATCATTGTGTCTGGCAAGATGATACGCTACAACCCTATAACCAATAATTATATAATTCCCATATGACAGTTTCATGACCGAAGAATATTGCAAAATAATGTTTCCATGAATATATTGACCAAAATCTCTCCGATCCCATTATATATCCAACTGTGGTTAGATGATCTGTCAAACCAAATGTGCTCCCAATGTGATTTGTTCTATTGAGATCAGCAAATGTAGAAAAATCACAATGTGGACAGCGAACTGGGTGGAAACTGAACATATATGGGGCTCGTTATCACCATTAGAAATAGATCAGTTTTCAAATTTTAGTTAGGTTTAAACAAGTTTCCTGATGACACAGGTTCATTAAAGACAGTCAGGTAAGGGTGAACAGTTTAGACAGGTGAAAGACTTAACGAGATTTAGGGAAATAGTCACTATTAACTAGACATTGTTTATCTGTAAATATGTGATCCGAACTTTGTTGCAGAATTCAAAGTTGTTAGTCGGAGGTCAGGTGGCGCAGTGCATAGTTTACTTACATTTCACTGAGATGGCCAGGGTTTGGTTTCCGGATTGGTCCTGACAAGTTACAGGGGTCATCTGCCTCATCAAGTGGGGGGTTTTCCCGGTTACTGCTGTTTCCTTCAACATTCAGACCCCTCCCCCCGTGCATTTACATTCTGGCCAACAAAACTTATCAATATATTTATTGGCATAATTTTGTATCATAATTATAAATTTTAATATCAATAAATACAATTAAAAAAAATCATCTTCAATGGTAGAAATTAGTGCAAAATTAACTCAAAAAAATGATATTTCAATATGTTTATGAGATATGGAAGCATAAATGTACTATAGGTATTATAAATACATACAGGTAGATGTATATTTCATTGTACTGGGAATAATAATAAAAATGTCCTACATTCCAATGTTATGAAACAAAATAGTCAATATTTGATTAGCTGTGATTGATAAGGTTTTCATTCAGACATTCGTGATGAACTTTGAGCATTTTTACGCCTTCATTATTCGGAAATGGTCTGTTTCTATTGTTTGAAGACCGTGATATTCCTCACGCGTAGTCGAGCGGCCTGATTGTTTTGTGACATGAATTACACCAAGGTACTACCCTGTTCCTTAGTCTGATAACATAACAATCAAGCAGGATAATTTATCAATCTTAATATTAACATCGGAATAATTGTCATACAATTGTATTGCTACTGTGTTCAGGGTTGATGGATCAAACCATTAATTCTGGAGTCGTATTGTTTAAGATTTAATGCCGACGACGTTCAGCAATCTTCCCAAATACTGTAATAATTTAGCAGAGGAGACTTCAGGGAACATTAATCTGACTTAACCGATCAAAAAGATAGTCATTTCAATACATACTACACTCATTGAGAAATATCTCATGGAGGCTCAATTTAAAACTTTAAATGACTGTATTTTTACAAGAAGGACAAACCAAAATCCTCACCACCATTTTGCTTTTAAAGAAATAATTTCAAACCACGTTTCAAGACAAGATAGAGGAGAAGGATGAAAAAGCCTGCCTCACTGTAAACCTTTTCACCCTTTATACCCTATTCATCCCTGAAGTCACAGTTGAACCTTACCAAATCAAAGACCGGGCAAGTCTAGTTTAACATGTAGGGGTGAATGAGTTGAGGTAAATGATCTCCTCAAAATATATTGTTTGTCTTATTTGGAGGGTAATCTATATTCTACACATATACAGTTGGGCCTGATTTATCCAGCCTCTTCCATGTCAAGGAATGTGACAAGCCACCAGATTTAAGTGGTGGCTGGGTTATGGGACAACCAACCAACATGTTTATTTTTCAGGTTGTTTTCAAATCGATTTGCTAATATATTTTCAACTTATTCTAAAGTTTGACCAATTTTAGCTAGAAATTATAAAGGTCTTTTCTTTGTCATGCTCTTATATTGTTATTTGAATTGTTTTTGGCAAAGGCCACCATTGTGTCATATTGGGGGGGGGGGGGAGCTTGTTATAATTGTTATACTTTTCTCTCTTAGTTCATATAACATGTACAAATAGAGGGCAATAAAGGCCCCTTCGGCCTCGTGTGTTTCTTACACTAGTAGATATGGGGGACTATGGTAGGTTTGTGTGGTGTGTATTGGGAGCCGGAGTAGATATCATTGTGTGTATCATACCACTGTGATCCTGACAGATCCAGGCCAAGCAGAAAGGTAGATGGTTGTCCCAGCAACTACCCAAAGGTCATAGCAAGCAATGAAAACCACATGGTGAAGATGGCAAAAATAATGACATGTACCTCGTTTTATTGGCCAGAGGGGTACGCTTGCTTCTATCAGTCCCTATAAAAAGGTCGGTTGTATCAAATTTGGGCTATATTTCTGAGCTATCCCGGAGGGAGTTATCAAAAATATTGGGGCACTAATTAGATCACATTTGGAGATCTTAGAAAAAAAATTGGGCAAATTGTCTGGAAAAAGGTCTCCGAAGGTTTTGAATCTCTGAACTCTGAAGGAGGCTGCTTGTATTCCTGCTGGTATAAATATTCATAGCCAACAGCTCACAGATCAAAATGTCCTAGGGTGCCATAAGATGATAGCGAAATGGAATCTTTTATAAAACATGTTGCACAAGGAAAATTCAAATTTGCTCCCACCAGAATGCTGGCATGTTAAAAGTGATATTGCCTCGTCGGATGTGCTTCGGAAGCGCTGATGACATTTTGAGAAAAATCAATTTTTCGAAGCTACAGCTATCACTAAAAAGAATATGTGTATTTGTTACTTGGTAACCGGTTGGTCGTACTATGGCGGATACATTCTAGATACATCTCATACATGTCCGATGTCCTTACACAACATTAGAAAGGACTATGGCAATTTCCTGTTATTCAATGAAATGAAATAAACAACAAGTTGGATGATTTTACTTTTATAAGTCAGAAAGTTCAAATGTGTGTTCACCATTGTTCTTTGATTGTGACATCATAGGAATCATGACACCATAAACTGAAGTGCCGTCCCACAGCGTATATATATATATTTTCACTTTTTGAAGCACTCCTACAGTTTGTTAAAGTTCATTTTCTTCAATTAAAAGTTTTAAAGATGTAGTTAACAGAATATTTCATGTTTTTTTCATGTTAAATGTCATTTATATGTTAAATTTGTGTAGTAGAATACCCTGATGCGATGGTGAGATTAGCCTACACCACTATTTCACATGCACTATAACCTAACACATGTGTAGTGGAGGCAGATGATAATTAGTGATCCTCTATATATTCTTATTAACTAATGAAAGTCTAATTAAAAACAATTTCAATATCGTAATAACTATACCTTTTAACCTATTCGATAAGATATTACTCATAGAAATGTTTGGGGTTCCTGCCCTTCTTAAGTCTCTTTATAATAAGGATTCATCATGGACACAGCGAAAAAATCATGATAATTTTTCCTTAGTGAGACTGGAAATGGACAGGAGCCCGAAATTTTCTAAAATGAGTAATATTTCAATATCAGTTATGAAAGCTGAATTACCATTTAGACTTTAAAAAACAAAACACCTGCCATGAATTATCGTGTAATTCATTACAAAATGGTTACACTGATTCTATTTTAGTCTTTATATAATTAAGGTTCTCAAGTATAACAAAGCTGCTGAGAGATCCGACAGTACTTTTATCTTTGTTAATCTGGGCCATTTGTTCGGGAGTATGTAATGAAGCGTTGTAGGAGAAATTGCAATGTACTCTACAGGTCTAATGAGTGCAGTGTAACGAGTCCTGCTCGAGACTATCGTGGATTATACTCTTTAAAAAGATAGCGAGACTACGTGACAAGATCAGATCAGACCCGAGAGTTTTCTCCCAGAATCCTGGAGTTTAGCGTAAATGTAAGTGGTACCTGTACAATGTACTAGCCTGTCTGCCAGCCATCAAAACAGATTTGGAGATAAGACAGAGTTTTAACGAGGCTTATTACAAAGGCTGCTTGACACTATCAGGATGCTGATCGTTTTATGAAAATGCAAATTATCATCATCACTTGTAATGACTATTATGGGATGTCATGAGATAGGGGGGAGGGGAATGCCCTTGCTTCCTAATGTGGCAGAGATTGATCATGTTCACCTCAAAGGATGTATCCTTGTATCCAAGGATAAGCCATCCAAGGATAAGCCTCTAGTTGATACAGATCAGCAATAAAAAGCTTTCCCATGATCATGATGGTCCTTTCTAAACCTTGTTTTTATATTGTAGATAAACGTTTATCAGGTGTCTTGTTCATGTAAGGTAGATAAGGGTTTATCAGATATTTTTCTTCAGCAGATACAAGGGATGTTAGCTCTGAGTTTGTTTAAAAGTCTGTAACTTTTGAGATTTCTTCATTACTCCTGTTGACTTGGAGAATTGAGCAGATCTAGTAGCTAGGGTCTGACGGATGGAGAATTGAGCAGGTCTAGTAGCTAGGGTATGAAGGATGGAGAATTGAGCAGATCTTGTAGCTAGGGTCTGAAGGATGGAGATTTGAGCATATCTAGTAGCTAGGGTCTGAAGGATGGAGAATTAAGCAGATCTAGTAGCTAGGGTCTGAAGGATGGAGAATTGAGCAGATCTAGTAGCTAGGGTCTGAAGGATGAGATTTGAAGTGTTGCTTTGTTGAAAGTAGAAGAAAAAATGTCTTTTTTTTTTCTTTTGGTACAAGTAATGATGAGCTATTGCTGACAATCACGTCCGTATAAGCATCGGCATCCTAATCCTGAAAACTTAAAACAAAAAATTGCTGGTTAATTTGTTTGTACATTTTCTGTTTGAAGTTTGCATCATTTAGGGTTTTGGATTACATAATGACAGTTAAATATTAAAATTATTTGAAATTTTGAATTATTTTGGACTTGACTTCTTTGCATCAAAACTGAATTGGAATTTTTTTGGGAGAAAGGTTTTGAAATAATTTCCTGTTTCTTTGTAACTTAAAAAATTTGGAGACAAATTAATTTCTGTCTGAAACTTCATTGAAATAGCTCAATTGGTGTTGCTCAACATTTAACTATATTTGGAATTCATCAATTGTCCTAAAGTATTAATTTTAAGATTGCGACTTTTCGGGACTGTTGGAGCTGAAACTAATAATGTCCCACTGTATGGCTTTGGATATCGACCACATTGATTCTGTGACTGTAACATTTGTGGCGTGGCTTGATGATGATGGCTATTCTTGGCATGCCTTACCAATGTTTCACAGGCACATACATATGAGCCAGATTTCACGAGGTTTGCTCTTAATTGCATGCAAATGTTGCTACTAACAATGTCAGCCATTCTCGTGAGATTTGAAGCAATCACTTGCCTCGCCAACACGGCAGCGAACATTTCACTTCTCCCACCCTGACATTATGCTCAGTCATTGTCATCAAGAAGCTTGTTTTGGTTAGAAATCTCGTGTAAACTGTTATAATGCGATTCCGCTATGTCTTTGATGTAAAACAATGGCTGTGCTTTGTCACCAGCTGGTATTGTTTGCTTGAATTCGGAAAAACAGTAATATGTCATGGGAATGAAATTGATTTGAATTTTCATAATTTTAAGGATTTCAAGGAAAGTCACAAACACAAACTTGTAATTTATAACTTGTTAAGGTAAAATTTGGAAAAAGAAGCTTTTTACCATTGCTTTAACCTATAGGGGCAACTTGAAAAAGAACATGATTTTAAGTAATATTCATGACATAAAACATGATATTGACAGAAATGTGATATTATCTAGCAACATGTTATTAAGTAGAATCCATTTTGTACCATTAAGATTGTTCATGGTTCCAAGAGCGTTGGCTACAGTAAGGAATACGAAATGAATGAATCCAACTCACCGCTCAGTGTCTCTCACTTTGTCTGAACATGAGATACGAAATGGCATGTGCACACTTAAAAATGGCTCTTAATGCGACTAGAATAAAAATAATTCAATTTCTGAGCCTGGAAAACTATCAGATTGTTCACCTCTCCCGGGTTTGGGACCTATATATCAGTGCTTGGTATGTCTTTAAATAGAAGTCTGTGCTGAGGTGTGAAGTTTACCCCACTGAAGCGTTGGATTGCTGGTCATTAAGACAACTTCCCTGCATATTTGCAGCCATAAATACACACAAGAGTTGGTGAATTACTGTTATCCGGTGTAGTGTAACAATTGTAGAAAGCTGGCAGGCTGGTCCCAGTGTGTGGGGTGTACAGATATATCCTGTTCCACGGTCATAGAGAAAAGTGCTGATTTAATGACAATGTCTACTGTCAGAAATGTCTAATGTCAGAAATTGCCATTTTGAATTCTGTAGCTCTTATCAGCTGTTCACAAATTTTTGGAGGCCAGTTTTACGATTTCAAATTTAAATTGCTCAAATAAAAATGTTTCATATTGATTACCCCACCCCCCACCCCCCACCCCCTAACTTCCCTAAAAGAATCTTCAGAACTTTTTTTTTGGGGGGGGGGGGAGCAGTTTTGTTCTGGAGTTATCAGTAGTTCAATGTTAATTTGAAGCGAACCACTGTGTGCTTGGTCTAGACTGTTCAGCAAAGGTAACATACTGGACACTAGCAGCTACAAATCGCTATAAAAGGCATTCATCATGGAGAGAGGCTATACTGGTCAATGGTACTGAGTCGTCAAATGTAGCTTTGACCTTTTCCGTCTATTTCTATTAGAGGTAATTTATGTCTGGTAGAAACGTTATATGTTGATGGTTATACAGCCCTCAGTGATATAGCATTGACACTGAGGTTTAATTCACTTGTTCAAATAGCACTAAAAATAGTACTATACGGGAAACTTCCACCCAGTCAAATACTCCGGCCTTCAACAGTAAAATCCATTCACGTATCGTTACTATTTTGTGTAGGTTATGTACTAATATTGGCTTCAATGATAAATGTTGCCTCCTTTGTAGAGGGCGAAAAAAGGTGAAAAATTAAATTGCAGTGAAAATGTCCCCGTACATAGTATAACAACATGACAGTCATTGAAATACCGATAAAATGAATTTTACAATACTCATTTAATACACATTAAAACCAATAAACATATACTCATTGAACATTTTTGGTGTCATTCAAGTCCCAGATGACTTACTTTTTAATAGATTTTACAAAAAAGTCTGAATGTGAATGAAATTAGAACAGACAATTCTCCTTTCATTAACAGAAGCAGCCCTTGATATCTTGCCCATCGTTTCATTTGCAACCTGTCTTACATGTTCCACCCCCTTCTTTATTTGTCCTTGCTTAACAGCTCCCGTTTAATACTTTGGCAGAACCGGACTGGGTCAAATACCGGTAACAGGGTACTAGCGTAGCTACATGGTTAAAAAGTTAACTTCATTCATTTTACAGTAGTCATGAAACAAGTTTAATCATGATAGAACTAATATATTAATCGCTCTTGCTTGCACGGATGGTAGCATGTATGGGGATTTGATGAGGAAGGAAATTTAAACTGGAGTACACTGGGAAAACCAACATGGTTGAGCATGTGATCCCGTACCTTTTTCGTGTTCGAGTGGGGAATCAAACCGCAGCCATCTTGGTGAAAGGTGGGTGTACTTACGGTGCCGTCTGACCAGCGGCTACATGGTCAGGATGAACATGAAGAATTAGAGATCCCAAATTCAAATACGGTCTTGTCCATATAGATTTCCTTTCTTGTCACAATGTCAGAACTGAGCAGAAAAAGTTGGTGGCAGTATAACAAGGTTTACTGTATACAAACATTGTAAATACGGTATGTATGAGTGGCAGTATAACAAGGTTTACTGTATACAAACATTGTAAATACGGTATGTATGAGTGGCAGTATAACAAGGTTTAC